>JAULKM010000008.1:15397184-15411679 GCA_032355605.1 Rubia tinctorum
ATCTCCCATTTTGTTGCTTAAATCAGTCTTGATATTTTTCATTGCAGAGAAAACCCTTTCAACGGAAGCAGTTGCAACAGGTAGTACCAATGTTGGCTCAATCAAATGATATGTCAATGGGAAGATCGAATCTCTACATGTTTTAACCATTTTCTTAGCAAGATATCCCAAGTTCTCAATCGCTAAAAATTCTTCATCGGCTAGTACATTATCAAGGTAAACTTGAAGTTCATGCTCAAGTAATGCAAGTTCAGTAAGTAAGAAGTCATCTGGATAAAAACTTGCAAGTTTGAGCAACATACCAATGTCAAATTTAGAACAAGAATCCCTGGGATCAAAACACGCAATACATTTAAGCAACTCTGAACTTGATCCCGGAAAGCGTTGATTCATCTCTCGAATCACCGTATAAGTACCTAATTTTATCATATTTACAAAGTTAAGAAATATTTAAAGAAAAGTTAACTAAAAAGTAAAGTACTCCCTCCGTTCCTCTATTTATGTCCTCATTTTTTCTAACATTTTCTTAAAGCATGTTTGACCATCGATAACTTTAGTTGTGTCTAATAACAAACAATAAAATTTTACTTTTAAAAAACTACACATTACGGAGAATCCAAAAACATTTCATATGATGTCCGTTATTGTACATAACAAAAGTTATCGATGGTCAAACATGTCATAAAAAAATTGCAGTCAAAGGAGGCTATAAACAAGGGACCAGAGGGAGTATAACTTTGAAAAAATAACGAAAAACATACCACAATATAAATATCGGCACAAAAGTGATGGAGATTGGTAACCATTTGCTCACTTCGCTTGAGCGACCACGAGTTACCCTATTTTCTTCTATATTTGGCAACGAGATAGCATACTAGTCACAAAAATGCTCACTTGATCTAACCATTTCTGCCACCCTTCATTTCTAAATTCTTGCAACTCTCTCTTCATTGTTTGAACAGACTCACTTCTAACAATATGTTTTGATCCCTTTGTTGCAAAGTAAGAGAAAGTTGATTTGTAATTCCTTGCAAGTGTTTCATCAAGTACATCGCATATACAAAATCAAAACTCTCCATTTTCCAGTCAAACTTGAAGCTAGACCACTACCATCAACACATTCACCATCTCCATGCACATTTTCTAGCACTTGTACAATCGAAGGCCACACAGTCATCAAACGAATAATAGTAATGTAATGTGATCCCCAACGAGTATCTTGTGGCCTCTTTAAACTAGTTTCTTGGTTTTTCCCCTGCCATCAACAATCTCTTTCCTTTCCAAACGTTCCAAGAGTTTATCATGCTCAAACTGCATAGTGAGCTCTTTTCTTTTATATGAAACCCCAGTGACATTCACAATCATACCAAGATAATTGAAAAATTCACTCACATATCTATTACTCTTAGCAACAGAAACAACGACCAATTGAAGTTGATAAGCAAAACAGTGGACATACCTTGAAGCCAAATTCTCTCTCAATATGAGAGCTTTCAATCCATTATACTCACCTTGCATATTGGAAGCTTCATCATATCCTTGACCTCTTAATTTGGATATAGACAAATTGTGCTTTGCAAACAAACAATCAATAGCATTTTCAAAGAAATAGTGGAAGTGTTAGGCACATGAACCACAGTAAGAAATCGCTCAATAACATCTCCTTGATTGTTCACATATCTCAAGACAACTCCCATTTGCTCCTTTATAGACACATCTCGAGACTCATCTATCATGAGAGCAAATACTTTATCCCCGATATCATCAAGAATGACTTTTGTGACCTCATTAGCTCAAGCACTTGTAAGTTCCTTTTGAACTTTTGGAGATTCCATTTGACTATTTGCAGGAGCATTCTCATTCACTGTCTTAGAAATATCCTTGTTTCGAGTATACCACTCGAGTAGCTCAAGATAATTACCCTTATTTAGATAATCACACGACTCATCATGACCACGAAAAGCCAAACCTTGCTTCAAAAGATACCTTATCACATCTAGAGCTGCAGTTAGGCATGAACGATAAGCAACCTATGACTCACTTGAATGTGCTAGTACCAATTGTTGTACACTTTGTCTTTGATTTTGAAAAGACAGAACTTGTACCATAATAGCAATGCCCACCCCACCAACATGTGTATTAAATATTTCAATAGGTTTTTTCCAATTGGTCATCCCAAACTTAGTGAATGTTTCATCTCTAACTCGACCACCCGAAGTCTTGAAAAGATAGCACCAAAAGAAAAATGCCGCATCCTTTGAAATACTATATTCTAGCCAATTTACTTGTAAAACCAAGAAGTTTGAAAACATCTCGTATCCCTACCACACTGTCTCCGTGGATAATTATGCTCGGTGGATCGACAAGGCCCTCTCAATAAATACTCCATCCAAATTTGATCCCTAATGTTTACATCAAATTCAATAATAGGTTTTCGCTCTCCTGGATCACTAATAACACCATCCAAATTAACCACCACACGAGAACGCTTACTACTGCTACTTTCTCCATCTTTCTTCTTAGAATCTTTTCGGATTAAAAATTTATCCACAATCTATCAAACGAATAAAAACAAATTCATTAACAAAATTAAAAAAAATAAACTAATCTCATAATTCATAAACTAATTTCAGTTTTCAACACACAAATATCAACTTTGTAAATTTATAAAATAACCCTAAAATCCTAAACCAAACTTAGTCTGGGTGCGATTCAAATTTCAACACACAAATAAAAATCAGCACTTAATCAAATCAATCCACCATCACCATAAGAATTAAGATTCAAGAACACAAAAAAATACCCATTCTTAAGACCCCTTTTTGGCCTTAGAGTTAGAGTTTGAACAGTTGAAATTTGAAGACAAATCACAAAAATGATAAGCAAATTAAGCAATGAATACTCACTGGCAGTCCTCCGGCCGTCGCTGCCTCGGCCCACGGTGGTCGCTGACTCGGTCCGTCGCTCGGTCGATCAATGGAAAATTGGAAACAGTGGCGGCTTTACGAATTGGAGCAGGATTTCTCAATTAGGAACAGAATTGGAGTTTGCTTCATGACCTGGGTTGTTTTCATTTAATTAGCTTGGGCTTTCAGCCCACAAATAAAGTATTCTAAATGAATCATTTTGGCCCAAATGTTAAGCCCTCTTCTTTGTCTTCTATTTCCTTCCCCTGCATCTTCATCGTCTTCCCGTTCTGGACCAGAGCAGCTCGCCTCTTCAGACTCAAGCCACTGCGTCTTCTTCGTCTTCTAGTTTTCGGCAAAGTTTATCACCTGGGCAGACGGGGCGGGGTGGGGCACTTTAAACATTAATTTTATCGGGGCGGATGAGGGAATATATATATATACCTGGTTCATTCGCCAGAGATTTGGGGGGTGGCCGCACCAACTCGCCCCCTAATTCCTCCACTAACCGAGTTCATGATGATGAGGTCGTAATAAATACAACCGATGACAATAATTCAATGCATACCCAATTCATCATAATACAACCGATGACAATAATTCAATGCATACCCAATTCATCATTATACAACCGATGACAGTATGTCAATGCATATAAAGTTCATCATAGCACATTAGTAGCACTTGGGGATCGTGCTTTCAGATATTATAAAAATAATTGAGAAAATTTTCATTTGTTAATCCAATTTACAAGACTAATTTCAAACAGTTGATGGTGCAGAAAATAGAATGATTATATAGTTGTCTCACTGGAAAGTCATCGTCGTACCTTTCAAAAATATAATTTATTAGTTCTAAATACTTCCTAAATACAATTAAATAGATAGCGGCAAATCGGGGGTTTTTCAAATCTTCCAACCATTTTCTCGTCTCACAAAATTTGTATTAAAAGTGATAAGAGCGCTAAAGTCGCTCTTAAGTCTAGTAATACAATTTCAAGGTAAAATGGAGTATCCAGAGCACAAAATCATACCAAAATGAGTACAAAATATCCCAAAATTATCGTATAATATGGACATATCAAACCTCCCCACACTTGAACTTTACTCGTCCTCGAGCAAAAAAAAATTCAAGAACACAAAAAAGTTCAAATGTCCCCATCCTAATTCTATTATTCCCCCAATGAACGTCTCCCAAAACTCTCAATATCATAATTCCCAAAAGTTTCTATCACACACAACCCTTATTCCTAAATCTACCCAAATATACTACCTATCAATTCCCTAATTTCCACAGACGCATTTCTTAACTTGCTAATCCCAAAATTCAATGGAATCAAGTGAGGTTAAAATGATGTCAAATGTTCAAGTACGAACTTCACTTTATACCAATATATCAACCCAAAAACGAAACATATCGAGAATTAAAAAATTTACACCTTGCTTCATTTTCCCCACTAAATTACCCAATCTCAAAAAGTATCATGATGTTAGACTACCCAATCATCCAATTATCAATCGCAATCTTATGACTCCAACGCTGGCAAATTAGTAGATATTTAACCTTTTTTCCCTCTCTTTCTCTCATTTTGCCTAGGAGTCCTTTTGGATTTTCATCCTATCCACACATCATATTTCTTTTGGCTCACATCTCACCCACATTTAGGCTCTCATTTTTACCTAGGCCGCCCTTTCGGGTTTTCGGCCTATTCGGGCCCCCAATGTTGCCTAAATTGCCCTCTCGAGTTTTCAACTTAGCGGGTTTTCTTTTTATTTTAATTTTAATTTTTGTTCTTTTTCATTTTCTATTTTTTTTCAAATTTATTATTTATTTTCATTTTTCTGTGTTTTTCCAATCATAAATTGCCAAAAAAATTCCGCACGTCAAAACTACAAAAATATCCGAATGCATCAAAATATAGCATCCCAAAAGCAAGAAAATATATCCAAGTCTACATCCAAAATATCACATCCCAAAAAGAAACAGTGAATGATAAATCCCCTCCCCACACTAGAATACTACGTTGCCCTCAATGTATACAAAATAGGGCAAAACATAATACATAACGAAGTATGGGGGTAAGCAAAAGAAAAGTGCTCACAATCACTGCTGTGAGGATGAACCACCATGTCCATAACGCTCCTGATATAGAGACATCCACTCCTCATTCCTCTGGCATCTCTTTTTGCGCCTCGATGCTCCGGGATCTGGGCTGGGGTCCCACCTGCACGTGCCTACATATCCCAGACTCAGGATGCGAGCTAATCAATCTTGTCATCCATATCCAACAAGTTCCGTGACATGTACATGTTGTGGTTGTAGATCATGTCGTGCAACCTGTAAAAGAAATATGTTGGCAGCTGCTGAGCCTGGTTGCAACTACTGTGATCCTCTTACATCGGATCAGTCTGCTGGTGTTGTGGAGAAAGATGTGGCGAATGGGGTGCATCCTGCTGGGGATCCATAGCATAGGGTAAAGCACCCTCGTCAGACTGGACTGGGAGGTCTTGATCTTGATCAAGTGGAAGTTGACCATCTGAGTCAATGTGATGCAATAAGACTCCCCTCGGCCAAGTAGCTAAAGGCCCTCAGGTGTGGCAATGTGCAACAAGTAGGGTGATCATGCCCCTAATGATATTTCACCCTTCTCCTTCTTTGCCGCCTCCAGGACCTTCGTGACCCACAAATCTGCCCATCCTCCATATCCCGTGTCCTCACTCGTCAGCTCCTGAAGAAACCGAATCTCATCATTTGGCACATTTGTCACCTCAACGCGACAGACTAGAGTGGTTGAGAGGAAGTGGTGCACATATCAAAGCGCCTGATGGATGATGACATTGTTCTTGCCCCTAACATTCCACGCCTTCCTGGTAATCGTGTGCTGGAATAAGTTCTCCTCAATGGTGGGAGTGTGTCTCTCCGGATCGAATCTCACCCGGATCTCTGCTCCATCTCACCCAAAGGCCTCCTCAATAACCGAGAGGCTCATATCGTGTGATCGGCCATTCAGATGAAACCAAATGAACCTCTCGCAGGGTACTTCATCCCTCTCTGTGTACGCCCTGACCGTGGACAAGAACTCCAGGGTGTATCTCCGGTAGGTGAGTGCTCCTCGGGATAAGAAATCTCGCATACCTCATTTATCGAGGAGGCATAGGATTAGCTACTTCAGCTGAAGGGCCTCCAATGCGGCTTCATCAGCGAAGCAAGTCTCCTGATCTTCCTAAAAAATAAAGTGTCCCACCTCTCAGCATAAGCGCCGGTGATCCGATGCAATCCCATGAATCTATCCGGAAGAGGTTGTGATGCAGGCTCGACTACCGACGGAGGAGGTGGAGATGGGGCAGAAAGACATGCTCTTGATCCCTGCTTTGGGGCCATGTCTATTCAATATAGCAAACCACATCAGACGCACAGGGAAATAAGAGATAAATTCATGCAATAATCACTTGGACATTATTTCAAAAGAACATATTTTTACAAACTAGTATTGCAACTCATAGCAATAAGCACCCAATCATCATTATAGAAATTAGCAATGGTAATCAAAATTATGTAGTAAATATTCTACAATCATGAGAAAATCACTATAAAGATGTACAATGCATATATGTCCATGTGTGTAAATTTCAATCCAATTGCAATGCTAACTACACTATGCCATAATAATAAAGCTAAACTATCCTAAGCAAAGCCAAGACAAATTCAAAATCTAGCCTAATTAAAGTAGTCTAATGAAAGCCAAGCTAACCTAATCAAACTAGCCTAATCAAAGTCAAACCAAAGCCAAACTAGTAAAGCCACACCAAAGCCAAACTAGTCTAATCATAACCAAAATCTACAATAATTCACCATCCAATATCAAAATGAAGTAGCGAAATTAAGTTCCATTATTGCTCTCGCCTAACATCAAATTAGAACCAAAAATCTAAAATATGAACAATCCAGAATAAGAACCTATTCACATTATACTACCAGAAAACATGAATAATCCAGAACACAAAGAATCAGTTCATGAATATTTCAACAGATTCCTACAAATTACCACATTCCCACAAATCATCAATTCAAACAACATAACAATTCAAGAGAAAGGAGTTGAAGAAATGTACCAATTTGATGATTGGGATGATGAATAAGTTGAACCCACAAAAATCCCTAACTCTATGCACTTGAAATTTTGAAACCCCCAAAATCTAGGGTTTCAGGTTTCTTGGAACAATTTGAAGTGGATTAGGGTGAAATTGGTTAGAAATCGGAGGTGGATTGGGTTGGGGAAGTTTCCGGCTGGTTTAAATGTTGTTATCCGGCCAGATTTGATGGTAGGAAGGTGGAGGAATGGTGGAGGAGTGGTGGTGTCGTGGCGGAGGAGAAAGAGATACTGGAAAAATGGGGTTCTGCCGCATTTTTTTATATATCCACAGTGTCGCGATGGCATTGTCGTGACGATCGAAGATGGAGTCATCGGAGTCCAAGAAGTCAAACTAGCGTCGCGCTCGCAACGTGAATATTGCGAGTAGCGAAAAATCCATCCCGGGACTTGTAAAATTTCAAAAATCTTTCTGATTTCTATCGCGATGGAAAAATGATCATCACGACTCGCGATAGACTATCACAACTCCCGACAGGTCCATAGTGACTCACAAAAACATGTTATTGGGAGTTACAATTTTGGCCAAAAGTTCTGATTTTCATCGCGATTGCGACTCACGATAGGTCCGTTGCGACTCACGAAAAACTGGACCTGGGAGTTGATATTTTCTCAAAATTTTTGATTCTGATCGCGCTCGGGACATGGTTGTTGTGACTCGCGACACCTCCTTTGCGACTCACGATATCTGTAAGTTCACATTTCTAGAAAATGGTTATGATTTTCATCGCGAGCGCAACAGGCTTGTCGCGACTCACGAACTAATGAAACTGGGAGTTGTCAAAATCCCCTATTCGTCGCGACTCGCGACGTGGCTGTCTCGACTTGTGACAGACAGGGTCTCTCACAATTATAAAATAAATTCAAAAGTTACCAACCTCTAAGCCTTTCCTCCCTTCTCTTTTCCTTCACACCTTCTTCCATATGATGCAATGCACTTCAATTGACTACAAAATCATGGAAAAACACACCAGTGAAATGAACACGACATAATAATGAAATTAAAGACAAAAAAACTTAAATTGAAACAACATCAATGGAAAGTCTATTGTGACGGCCCTGATGATCAAAACCAAGTTTATTTAATGTTGTCGGCACGACTTACCTCCCTTCTTAGGGTTTACTCACAAACCGGATCAAGAAGATCAACATCTTCTCCATTTTCCAGCACAAAACTTTCATGGTAAAGTTTCAAGCGTTGTCCATTCACCTTGAAAGAGTTGGACTTAGCTTGATCTAAGATTTCCACCGCACCATTCGGAAAAACTTTCACCATTTTAAAAGGACCAATCCACCGCAACCTTAATTTAACAGGATATAGGCGAAAGCGGGATTGAAATAGGAGGATCTTTTGACCGACGTCAAACTCTTTCCTATTGATCATCTTATCATGCAAAGCCTTTGTTTTTCATGGTAAATCTCAATGTTTTCATAGGATTCTCTTCTTATCTACTCCAATTCGGGAAATTGTAGCTTCCTATGCAATCCGGCCTCATCCATGTCAAGGTTGAATTTCTTGACTGCCCAATAGGCTTTATGCACTGTTTCCACTGGAAAATGGCATGGCTTCCCAAAGATCAACCGGTATGGTGACATACCGATTGGTATCTTATACGTCATTTTATATGCCCACAAGGCATCATTCAACCGAGAACTCCAATCCTTTCGGTTAGGATTAACCATTTTTTGAAGAATGAACTTGATTTCTCGATTGGAAACATTGGTTTGTGGGTGATAGGCAGTGGATGTCTTGTGTGTAACACCATGCTTCTTTAAAAGTGCCTCAGTTGTCCGATTGCAAAAATGGGTGCCACTGTCACTAATCAAGGCTCAAGGGACCCCAAACCTATAGAAGATATTATCTTACAAGAAATCTGCAATCACTTTAGAATCACCAGTCTTAGTTGGTTTTGCTTAAACCCACTTTGACACATAATCAAAGGCAAGAAGAATATATGTAAATCCAAAAGATTTAGGGAAAGGTCCCATAAAGTCGATGCCCCAAACATAAAATATTTCATAATACAATATAGGTTTTTGAGGCATCTCATTCCTAGAGGAAATATTTCCTACTCTCTGACACACATCACAAGCTTTGCAAAGTGTATGCATATTTATTTAACGTAGGCCAATAAAAACCACTCTCTAGGACTTTTCTAGCGGTCCTCTTTGCTCCACAATGACCGCCACATGCATAAGAATGACAAAAAACAAGAATTGTATTCCCTTCATTATCGAGGATACATGTCCCAACAACCTGATCAACACAATGTTTCCACACAAAAGGATCATCCCACACATAATACTTAGCATCACTTATTAGCCTATCTTTTTGAGCCTTTGTAAAATGGGGAGGAAATTTACCAGAAACAAGAAAATTCACAATGTTGGCATACCATGGTTGGAGGTTCCCAATAGCGAACAATTTTTCATCGGGGAACTCCTCATGTATATGTTTCGTTATTGCTGACATTACGTAAGCTTTTTGGTATGGAACCAACGACTCAAATGATCGGCTACAAGGTTCTTCGTACCCTTCTTGTCTCGGACCTCTAAGTCAAACTCGCTCAATAGGAAAATCCATCTAATCAATCTCGGTTTGGCCTCTTTCTTCGTCACCAAGTGACAAAGCGTTGCATGGTCAGTGTACACAATAACTTATGTACCAAGCAAATAATATTGAAGCTTTTCTAAAGAGAATACCACCGCTAGAAATTCATTTTCTGTGGTGGAGTAGTTCCTTTAGGCCTCGTTAAGAGTCATTGATGAGTAGTGGATGGCATGAGGCGCTCTTCTCACTATTTGACCAAGCAATGCTCCGACGGCATAATCACTTGCATCGCACATGATTTCAAAGGGCATGGAACAATCAGGGGGTTGAATGATGGGGGCAAAAAATAACCTCTCTTTCAATAAATTGAAGGACCCTTTACAACCCCCGTCCACCACAAATTCGACCTCCTTTTGCAACAATTTTCACAAAGGAGATGAAATTTTGGAAAAGTCCTTGATGATCTGGCAGTAGAATCCTACATGATCAAGAAAAGAGCGCACTTTAGTAGGATAAGGAAAAGTTTTAATTGTGTTTATCTTTGCCTTGTCTACCTCAATACCCTTAGAGGAGACAATGAGGCCTAAGACAATGCCGTGTTCTACCATAAAATGACATTTCTCATAATTTAACACAAGATTAGTATCAATGCAACGCTTAAGAACTTATGCTAAATTTGCTAAGCAATTGTCAAAAGAACTACCATGAACGGTGAAATCATCCATGAATACCTCAAAAAAAGTTTCAACAAATTCCGAGAAAATTCTTGCCATACACAGTTGGAAAGTAGCGGGAGCATTACATAGCCCAAAAGCATACGCCGATAAGAAAATGTACCAAAAGGGCACGAGAATGTGGTTTTATTTTTGTCCTCCGGAGCTATGGCCACTTGAAAATACCCCGAGTAACCATCTAAGAAGCAATATTATGGATGACTAGCGAGTCTCTCGAGCATTTGATCAATGAATGGCAACAAGAAGTGATCCTTCCGAGTTACTGCATTCAGCCTCCGGTAGTCAATGAAAACTCACCACCCATTTTGGACACGAGTGGGCACCATTTCACTTTTTCATTCTCAACTACCGTCACTCCACTCTTCTTTGGCACCACTTGAGTTGGGTTCACCCATTTACTATCCGAGATCGGATAAATCATCCCCGCTTAAAGTAATTTGAGGATCTCCACCTTCACCACCTCCATCATAGGTGGATTTAAATGATATTGAGGTTGTTGCACGGGTTTTACATCACCTTACAACAAGATTCGGTGTATGCAAGTGGATGGACTTATACCTTTGATGTCGGCAATAGTCCATCCAACTGCTTCCTTGTTGACCCGCAAAACCACCATTAGCTTCTCCTCTTTCTCTTGGGAAAGTTTACTCGAAATGATGACCGTGAGTGTTTCCTCTCCCCAAGAAATGCATACTTGAGGTCACTTGGCAAAGGTTTAAGCTCAATCACCGAGGCTTTCGCCATTGATGACAAGAGTTCCGGTTTCTTGAATTCCCCTAAGGGTAGAGGATGAGGGTTTGAACTCATCTTTTGAAGCTCATTCAAGTCCTCAAAACTTTCCTTCAAGTTAATTCTCATAGAATACACATTGTATACATCTTGACTATCACATTCTAAAGCAACTAACAAGGAATCATCACCACTTAATTCAAAAACATCTTGCACAACATCATCAGCAACATCTAAAGCATGACAAGAATATTCTTCATTAGGATACTTCATAGAGTCATTTATGTTAAACTCTATTTTAATTCCATTGAATTCCATGGTGAGGGTACCACTATGCACAACAATCATTGTCCTAGAAATTTTCAAAAATGACCTTCCCAACAAAATCGGAGTGACATGTTTATCATGCTCCATATTAAGGACATAGAAATCCACGAGGAATATTAAGGAATCCACCTTAACCAACACATCCTCGACAATACCTTTATGATATGCACTAGAACGATCGGATAATTGGATAACCACCTCGGTTTTATGCAAAATACCCATATTGAGGGTTTCATACAAAGAGTAAGGAATCACATTTATGGATGCACCTAGATCAAACATGAATTTTTTAAAGTGTGTGTTTCCTATCATGCAAGGGATGGTGAACATGCCAGGATCGATACATTTAGGAGGTAACTCCCTTTGACACAAAGCGGAGACATACTCATTTTTTCCTTTCTTTAGCTTATTTTTGGTCTTTTACTTTCTATTCAAAACACATAATTCCTTAAGAAATTTAGAATAACTATGAAGTTTATCAATGTCATTCAAAAGAGGAATATTTACCTCGCATCTACAAAAGATTTCGTAAATGTCCTTGTTGTCTTCCTTACTCCGTTTATCTTTCAAAGCCTCCGAAAATAGCGGTTTCAGTACATATGGAGGGATCTCCACCATTGTTGCCTTCTTGTGAGGAGGGGATGAAGGCTCGGGAATGGATGTTGATTGGTGAATGGTGATCTTCACTTCCTTCTCCTTTCCCTTCCTCACTTTATCATTGGTCACTTTCTCGACCTCTTCTTCCACTTCTTTTTAAAACACTTCAACAACTACGAGTTCACTTTCAACTATTTCATCCTCCCGAGAAGGCCAACCTCCTTACCACTTCTCAAAGTGATAGCACTGGCATTTTGTTAAGGGTTAAGCTCCGGTTGAGAAGGAAGTTTTCCCAAATCTCTTACCTCCATTCGATTCAAGATTTGAGCCATTTGGCTCACTTGAGTCTCTAGATTTTTTATGTTGGAGTTGATCTTCTTTGGTACTTCTTGGTCTTGTTCGCACATATTGTCAACTTTCCAATAGCTTGCATGATTTCTTCCCTTGACATCCCAAAACTTTCACCTTGATTGTGAGGCTTATCACCAAGCCTTTAGTATTGCGGTTGTGGTGGCCGATATTGTTGTTAAGGAGGAAGATAAGGTTGAACATTTTGGCCTCCTTGTGCATTCCCATATCGGAGATTTGGGTGCACTTGATTAGCCACATTGTGAGGTCATTTTTGTAACCTCTGCCTCCTTGATAGCCTTGACATCCTTGGTACCCTTGATTTTTGTACCCATGGCCTCCTTGATACCCCATAGCACTTACCTTCTCCTCATAATCATCTTGCAAAGTAGGACATGCGTCCATAGAATGCAGAGAAGAGAAAATCTTGCAAGATTTTACATGAGGTTTTGCTCCGGATTGTGTCATCAACGCCTTGACCATAGAGGTAAGAGTTGACACTTGGTATTCAATCTTTCCATGGTTGGAAGAAGCACTTGCATTGTTGGGATTTTTCCTTCTCAAATTTTCTCCCGAGCTAAATTTTTTCGACTCTTCGGCTGGCTCCTCGTAAAGCTCCATAGCTTTCCTAGATGACTTGTACCCAAGAGAACCATTACAATCTCCCCTCACTAGCCTTTGATCTTGATCAAGAAGACCATTATATAAATAGAAGCACCAAATCCCCATCAGAATAGCCATGATACGGACAACTAGCAAGAAGATTTTTGAACCTCTCCCAAAAGTCATAAAATGACTCCTCATGAAATTGGATGATGTTGCTTATATCCTTCTTCAAGATGGAGGATTTTGAAGCCCGGAAGTATTTTGAGAGAAACTTCGTGTTTAACTCAATCCATGAGGTAATGCTCCCGGGTGGAAAATAATGGAGCCAATCCCTTACTACATCTTGCAATGAGAACGGGAAGGCCTTAAACATGTATAACCCCTCATTCACTCCTTCGGGAAGCATCCCATTACAAACCATATAAAAATCAAGGGGGTGTTTGTTTGGATTGTCTCCTTGCCTACCAAGAAAGGATGGTAGCAAGTGTATCAATCCGGACTACAACTTGAAATGCCCATTAGCTCCAAACTTTGGATATGTGATGCACATTGGTTGGTGCTCTAGATTGGGAGCCATAACCTCCCGCAATAGAATTTTCCTCAACGGGATGTTCCCTCCTTGAATGTGAGGGTATTGAGGTCCTCCTCCCTGAACTTCCTCTTCATGGCCTTCGTGATGATCTATAGAGGTGGAAGATTCCACAAAATGGTCACTAAGAGGGTTGTTATTCAAACTTTCCAAAAAAAAGAGGCTCCTAACCCTTCTCAAGTTCAATTCTAACTTGGGGTCGTAGTGTAAGGGTTCTTGTGAAGAGGATCGAGTACAAACCATGCACCAAGAACTCAAATAATACGTGTCCAAGCTAAACAAATGTCAAATAAAAAACCAAATAAAAGTAAACTAACAAATTTTCACAACTAGTACATTTCCACACATAATATGCTCAAACACATAAAAATATACGCCTTGTCCCCAGCAGCGGTGCCAAAACTTGGTAGGTCATCGCCGTACCTCTCAAATGTACTATTTTTAGCCTTAAAGTACTATTAATTACAATGAAGTAGATAATGGAAAGTCGGGGTCGTCCACAAAGAAAATGGATATTTTAAAGCATTTGCTCATTTAATGGTAAATACTACACTAGTTATAAAGATATGCATACATATAAAATCTTGTAAAGAGGGGGTTTTGGGTTTGTTTTTCTAAGTTATCAATTTAAAGAAAAGTTAAACTAGCAAACCAAGTAAATCTACTAAATGACCAACAACTACAAAAAAGAGTTTAAACACAAATTACAGGATCTTGGGTGCAATTGATTTATACTTCCAAGCTTCTTATCTATCATTGAACATATGATCTATTCAACACTTTTACTACTTGTAGTGAAGATAAATCTTCTACCCTTCTTTGATAAAAGTTTACAATTGTGAATTCAACATCTCTTGCTAAACCTTACTACTGACCCCTTTAGTCGTTCAATGCCTAAAAGTATCCCATTAATAGCATTAAGTACAAATAATCAACAAGATTGGAAACACTTATAAAC
>JAULKM010000008.1:15427872-15443790 GCA_032355605.1 Rubia tinctorum
TGATCTTAAACTCTTGATGAACACGAGCAATGAACTTGCTAATGAGATGACCATCATTCCCGGTAAGAATAATGTCAGCAACATAAACCAGCAAATAAAGTAGAGAAGCACCTTGTGAAAATACAAATAAGGAGGTATCCGTAGAACTGCATACAAAACCCATGCCAACCAAGAAAGAACTAAATCGTTGAAACCAAACACAGGGTGCTTGTTTCAAACCATAAATGACCTTGCGCAAACAACAAACAAAATCAGGACGCATAGGATCTTTGTAACCAGCTGGTTGTTCCATATAAACCGGGGAATCAAGAACACCATTTAAAAATGTATTCTTCACATCAAGCTGTTATAATGGCCAATTAAGAGTAACAACAAGAGACAAAACAGTACGAACGGTAGAAGCTTTCACAACTAGACGGAATGTATGATCATAATCAAAACCATGCAACTAAGAAAAACCTTGAGCAACTAACCTGGCCTATGCCGATCAAGTGAATCATCAGACTTGTACTTTAAATGATACACCCATTTTGAGCCAACAACATTTACATGAGGAGGTCGGAGAACTAGCTCCTATGTGTGTTGAGCGCGTAAAGCGGCCATCTCGGAATCTATAGCAGCAACCCATTCTGGATCTTTAACCGCAGAACGATGACTGCGAGCCTCCGTCTTTGCAAATAAAGCACTCAATAAGCCATAGATATCATAATCACAAAAATCCTTGTACCGTAAAGAACTAGTACGAGAATGAGTTTCCATCGGATACCGGGAAGAAAGAACCAAAACCAGATATGGCACCGAGCTCAGGGCTTTTAGCATGCATTCCGAGGTGGGATCGGAACCCTCGGGCGGCAAGATCGGCGACCGAGCTGGAGTCAGCGGAGAACAAGTAGCCGCGGATAAAACTGGTGTGGTCGCCGCGTGATCTGCACGGGCGGCGGTATTCAGCGACACATGAACCCCGACGGTGATGACTGGTGGAACTTCTGTCGACCAAGCTGGCAACGGTGGAGGCCCAGAATATGCAGACGATGGTAACAGTGATGGCTGGGCTAAATCAAGCTGAAGGACAAGATTAATCCCTCAGGTTAACTATAGAGAACTTTCTGGTCTACAATGTTTTTCTTCTCCCATTGAACTCAAGAATTACAAAGAGCCTCTACTTGATGAGTATTGGATTGTGGTAATGCAAGAAGAACCTGGGGAATTCAAACACAATAATAATAAACTAAGGTTAGTTGCTCAAGACTACACTCAAGTAGGAGGACTTGTTTTTGATGAGGCATTCGCACCAGGTGCCAGGTTAGAATCTATTCACATTCTTCTTGCTATTTATTGCACTTTGGATGTCACTTTATACCAGATTTATGTCAAAAGTGTCTTCCTGAATGAAGTAGTCAATGAAGGGGTATATGTGGAACAGTCCAAAGGAGTTGAGATCATTTATTATCCACACCATGTGCATTATCTCAAGAAGGCATTATACGGCTTAAAAAAACACCAAGAGCATGGTATGAGCGACTCACCACCTTTCTAAATTAGAAAGGCTATCGTCGAGAAAGAGTGATTGTTTAAAGGAAGCTCACTGATATAAGACTTCATTTTATTCGTGATTTTTGTAGAAGAGCTTCACATGTTCCAACACATGAGGTAAAATAGTTTATATAGCAGGTTGAAGAGAACGAGCACTCTTATGTTCCAACACCGATACAAACTGAGGGTGTTGACTCTGAAGCAATGAAATAATCTCATGTTCCAGCATCAGAGAAAGTGGGTGAAGCTGAGAGCTGCTATGTTCCAACATCAGGGAACTGATGTTCCAACACAAGTTGAGCAGATTATTGAAGGCACTGCCATGAGAGATATGTTATGGTGTGTCATAGGAGGATTTGAGCTGAGAGGACAAATGATATGGGTGCATGTAGGAGTGTGGGTTTCAACCTACCTGGACTATTTGGAGTTCAAGACTGCTGCCTCAAGGAGTACAACTAGGAGATTGTACAAGAATTTTATGGGAGGAAACATTGATCCAGTTCTGAGTGGTATAACAGAGTTTACATCAGAGGCAAGGTAGTGATATTTTCTGGAAGACTGAACAATCAGTGACTTGGACTACCTACCCTTTAGGATTTAGAAACAATTCTATGTTGAGAACTTTGTAGCCATAGATGATCATACTCTGTCAGAAATTACTGGAGGATTTAAGTCTGAGTGGCCGCTCAAGGGAACGCTACTGCATCTAGCTTGACTACCAGGCCAAAGTAAATGAGAAGGCACATGTAACTGCTCCCGAAGAGGGTTGAAGATTCTGCTATGACCATGTTCCTACATAGGCCCGATGTTTGTTTCAAGGGGAATTGCATTTATTGGATATTCTTGTTTGGGTTTTTGTGCCTATTGCGTTTGGCATGTTTATGGTCCCAAGGGGGAGATATTTTGGATTTCTTAGATGACTTTATTTGTTACGTTGAGTTGATGTTTCAACGTGCTTATTATTTCTGGATGTTGAAGAAGTTCTGGAATTTAGGGGAGATGTTATATTCCAACACCCAGAATGGTTTTCAAAAACGATGTGAGTATTTGCATTAGTTCGTATGATGAAATGTAAAAAGGTGGTTGGGTCCACAAAATGCCAAAGAGGGAGATTGTAAAGTCCATATTTATCTAGTTGGCAATTTGTGAAAGTTATGTAAATATGGAATTGTTGTGTTGAAACATCGAAGAAAGAATGTTTGGAGTTTAATGGAATGACATGAAGAAATCCGATGAGATATTTCGTCCATAATATTTTTATTGGAGAATATATCAATTCCTATACTTATGTGATTGGATTGGATTCATGAAATTGAAGTTGATTTGGAATATTCAGATATGGTAGAGATGTGGACGGGATATTCTAGTTCCTTTATTTAAGGGATTATGTTTGATAATTCTTATTTTTAAGGGATTTGATTAAAATTAAAATTTGAAATGGCAATGAATTATATACGCATAAGACTTCATGTGTGAAGACTTTCTATGTTGGAACATATAGAAAGCTGAAGCCTAAAGGGATTTAATCATATTGCGTGATATTGGTTTATGGAAATATGGATATTATGAAATATTGATTCAAACGTGTATGAAGCATAATGGATTCATGGAAAATTCCTACAATTGTGGAATTGGATTTATGGAATATTATGAGATATTTGAGATAAGGAAAATCCATTTATTTATAGGATTAAGATATGCTTTGGAAGCAGATAAGGAATATGAATATTATGAAGATATCATGGAGAGTTCCAATCTGCTCAATGAACTATTTATAGTGGACATTATGACTGAATTACTCACTAATTTAATTGCAAAAATCTGCACTCAAATTTTCTATCTTTCCGAGAGTTTTTGCAAGAGCCAGCAAACATATGTTCCAACATACCTTGACATGTTGATTAGTTCAGAACGTATACCTTACTTCCTCAGGAGGGGGAGATCAAGCGTCGATGAGTTTCGAGATCAGAGGGAGTCTAATCAAGGTGGATCGGTAGCAAAGGGAGCTTGCCAAATCAACACTTTGTAATTAGAAAAGATAAGTATAGTTGTATGGTGTACTTTCTACTGTATCTTTTTTATTAGTGAATTTATTCTGAATTGGGTCAGGCCCCGCATACGTAGGTGGATTTCACCGAACTGGTTAGACAGTCGTGTGTTCTTGTGTTATTTTCATTACATACTTGGTTCGATAGGTTATGTTGGAACACGACCTTAATAATCAAGCTAAAATGGTAAAACCAAAATTTCAAATATTAATCCTTTAGGGTTTAGGTTATGCACGAGTCATGCACAAAATGAATTTTTGCTACTTTTTGTTTAGTTTGAAGAACTGTACCGTCGAGAATTCTTCTGACCCACACGACGCCCTCTTCCTGCACCTCCTTCCGCCATGAAAACCATCTTCCCTCAGGTCCATACAATACTCTAATATGTCTTGTTTATGTGGTTCGAGAACGATGAATTTTTTGCATTTGTTTTTGCTAGGGGGTTTTGTCAAGATGTGAAAAGATGGAAATGAAATTCAGGGTTTTTCTATTTTTTCATCTGAGACAAGTTTTTTGGGGCTGTTTATGAAAGTGGAAGGAAATTTTTTATTCAAAACTGTTGTTTGATCATTAGCTCAATGCATGGGAATTTTTTTTAATTTATTTTTATACATTGGATTTTATTTTGTGAGATTTCTGAGAACTTACTGTCAATATCTTATTATCTATTTTTGTTTGAGGTAAAAGAGAAAATAGAATAACAGAGAAGGTTGTTGTTTTTAAGGTTGTTGAAAAGTGCATTGGGAATTCTAGTTACAAGTTACATTTAAGATTCTATATTCGTTACTGGAACTAATAACAGTGTTTCCTGAATTGATTGCAATTGTTGTATTTTGTCGGAGAAGAAATGGTATGGGATCATCATCACAATTACAATTGAGGGATCTCCAAGTGAAATTCGAGTCCCAGTAGGAAGAGCATTGGAGAGCCATGTTTGAGAAGCTTTGTGTTGAAGAGGAGCTGGACAAATGCAAGACCGGTTTGCGCGAGCCCCAAAACCAGGTGTACTAGCTGAAAGCCATGTGTGAGATGGTTTGCAACAGGTTCAGCAAAGCGCAAAGGCAGGTCGAGTCGACAGCTATGCAGATTAAGAGGATAGCCGAGGAGGCAGAGGCTCTATTTGGCAGAGCTTATAAGCTGTTTTTCTTATAAGAAGAACTTTTTAGTGTTTGCTAAAGTGCTAAAAATTGGCTTATTTTGAAAGCACAAGTTATTTTTAGGGGAAAAGTATAAGCGGGTCTCTTCCTGCTTTCAAAATTAGCCAGCTTTGCTTACAAGCACACCTATTCCAAATAAAGCCTGAGATGGTTGAAAAGATGAAGGAGCTCGCCAAGGATCATAAAGAAACGGCTAGAAGAATGACGACAGCAAACACAAATGTTGTTTAGGAGCTTCAGAGCTAGCTTTTCTTAATGGAGCCAGCTGCTATGGAGCTGTAGAGGATAATTGCTTAAAAGGAGGCCAAGGTAGCCGCTAAGATCAATGAGCTCTCCGAGGCTTATCCAGAAGCAATCAATAACTTGATGACAGATCATATGAAAGTTGTTGAGGGTCTTGAGAGCCAGGGTTATTTTTAGAAACATGAGGTTGCGAGAGTGTTGGGGCTTATCTGTACAAGCAACAGGTAGAGAAATGAGTGTCATCCGATAGAGCTCGTCGTGCTGGATGACATGAGCAGGTAGTGTCCGCTGGTGGATGTTGAGGTTCAAGAAGCTTTCCTGGTCTCTAGTCCCAATACAACCATGCTTAGAGGTATTAATTTTTTCTTCTTCTGAATTTGAATACGATCTTGATTAACTCTTTATTTTGTTATTCGTGACTCTTCAATTTGATATTCTTTTAATTTCCCAAGTAGCCAAAAAATACAGTTTACTTTTCAGAACTTGCATGTTCAGTAACTGATTTTCCATTAGGTTTTACCAGGTGGATTATGGTTTGTAGATTTTTTTCCGAATAATAAGCTTGAATTCAATTAACCCTAAGTGTATCAGATTTAGTTAGACTGGAAATCCATGCTACTGAATCAAATTCTTTTGTGCCCCCAAATAATTATCTACGTGTCTAGACAAAACTTGTATCCACACTCTTGAGTAAGGAGAAGACTCTAGCGTGATAACTAGTTGAGCTAAGAAGAATATAGTTGGTTAACTGAACCTTTCCTGCAAAATATCTGTACTTCAAGTTTTCAATCGGTTGGTTACTTTATGTAAAAATTCCTAGTTGGGCTATGTCAAGTTTGAGGTTGGGTTCAGGTAGAGTTTGGACCTGGGTCAAGTCTAATTATGGCCAGAGTCTTCGTGGGTGTAGGTTTGGGTTGGCCGTATTGGGGTTTGGGTTAGGTTTGGGTCTCACCAAGTTGGGTTTGAGTTAGATTCATATCAGGTTCATGGTTGGTTGGGTCAATTTTGGTTCCAATTATAATCAGATTCAAGTCAGGTTTGAGCTCGAGTCAATGCTTGGGTTTGGGTCAAGCCACAAAGGGGTTTTAGGTTTTAGTCGGTCTGACCAGATTCAGCTTGAGTCTGTTGGGTTTTGGGTCGGGTATGTTAGATTGGGTTGAATTTTTGCTCCATGTTGGTCAGATTTAGGGTTTCGGGTACGGGTTGTCGAGTCAGGTCTAGATGGTGTTTTAGGTCTAGCTTGATATAGGCTCTGTTTAGCAGCGCTTATAAGCTATTTTGCTTAATAATGCTTATAAGAAAAGCACGTCTTTGTGTTTGGTAAAGTGCAAAAAATAGCTTATTTTGAAAGTAAAAGCTATTTTTAGAGGAAAAGCATAAGCTTGTCTCTCACTGCTTTCAAAATAAACCAACTTTGCTTATAAGCACAGCTCTGCCAAACGGAGTCATAGTCAAGTTTCAGGTCTAGGTTGATCGGGTTTTGGCCCGATTCAATAAGTTTTTGTATTTTAGGCCTGCAATGTCGGATCAGGTTTTAGTCACGGGTTATTGGGTCAGGTTTCGAGCACAGATTGGTTGGGTCAGGCTTGTTTTTGGAACGTATAGTATTTAGGTTTGGAGCATGGGTCAGCCGGGTCGGGCCTAGATGGTGTTTCGGGTCCAAGTTTGTCATATCGTATTTCAGGCTCGGTTTGATCAGATTTTTAGTTTCTGCCCCTGGTTGTTCGGTGGGTTTCGAGTCTTGGTTCTAAGGTTGGTTTGATTAGATTTTTAGTTTTGGGTCTGGATTGAATTGGTCGGGTTGGATTTTGGGTTCAAATTGGTCGGTTTCTGGTCAATCAGATTTTGGGATCGAGCCAGGTTCTGTCAAATTTTAGGCACTGGCCCAATTTTGGTTATTTCTAGGGTTGGGTTGAATTTGAGTGAGTCAGGTTCAGGATGGGTGTGGCTGGGGCCGAATCATTGTGACAAGTCAATCGTTGTTATTAAGTATTATAAAATAATTTATAAATGAGATTTTCCATCTCTGGTTCAGCCGGATCGGGTAAAAATTCGGATGCGATACAAAATTTCAAAAATAAAAGTTTTTCCACCTAACCTTGCTAAATTATTCGGGATGTGTTACTTGTTAGATCGTTATTAATATGATACTATTTGCGTTCTATTTTCTTAAATACCTATATGCTCTTTTTCTGTTATCTATGACAGGGATACTCCACTGGCTTTTATTACCAGTGGATATGCGTCTTCTCTAGAAATAATTGCTAGTGAAGATGAAGAAAATGACCAAGTTGGAAGTGTACCAGATGAAGACGTTGGTCAAACTGCCATTTCAAGTATATATTTATTTTTTACATATTTCTTGTAGCATCAGTTAAGATGACAAGTGTATCTAGAGTGTGGAAGGAGTGGAGTATTTGCAGTCTTGAAGTCTTCGTTATCATGTAAATTTTGAGCCCTTGTTTTGCTTTTATGCTTTGTTACAATTCTATATATGCTTGTTCTTCAATTTTCTAGGACAAGGATACTTTCATTACCAGTCAATATGTGTGTCAGGAAATCAGCAATGGTGAAGATGACCAAGTTGGAGCTGAGATGATGCAAATAAACCGCAACAAAACCTTGGCCGAACTTCCCTCGAAATCGGATGTATAGTTTTTTTTAAGGATTTTTTTATTAACCTTCCATTGGAATTTGTTTAGGGATTTGAAATACACAAAACATTTATGGGAATATGATACTCATGATACTCCAAAGATACCATGCATATAATTTACCTAACAGTTGATAAAGCCTAGTTCTCTCCGATTATGAGACGAACGCTGGTAATTCCCTGTCTCCAATTTCATATAAAAGGAAGCAGTTAGGGGATGGATATACATGGGGCTAGAGGGGGGCTCCAGCCTCTGTGGGGAGAAAATTATTAAGAGTAAGTTTAAAAAGAATTCCTATCAGTCATTTCAGATATGAAAAAAAATTGAGGATTTTTTTCCCTCAACCTCCACCACATACTCCCTCCGTTTCACTATATTTGGCAGCATATGTTTAGATTTTTTTTAAAATTGAAATGTGTGGAAAGAATTGAATGAGAAGAGTAAAAAGTTTAATGAGTGGTTGAGAATGATGTACCTTTTACCATAAATAGAAAGGTGACAATTTTAGAAAAACATACGAAAATGGTAAATGTGTCAAATATAGTGAAAGAGGGAGTATATTTTCTGCCTCCGATCACGGAAGCATTATTGGTTTACAAGAAATGGAGTTCTTTTACAAAACCATTTTGAATTAATTGGAAATATGTCGTACCAAAAATCCTCGTAACATAGTTTAAAAAAATAAATAAATACCCTTACACCACCACTGCATTAGAATATTAACTACAATTGTCGTTAAATTTCAATGTATCTTGGGTTTTCATTTTAAAACCAATTGGTATTAAGTGGAGTTGACCAAGGTCTTATACGTAAGTCATTATCCTTGTACGAAATCGATGTTGTCATTCAAGAACTGCTGTGATTGGAGCAGAAAATTGCCAAATATTATGTAAATATACAATCTCACGAATATATATTCTTTTGAAGGAATTGGCTACAAATAAAAAACGAATCTCTTGAAACAAAACAATAGGGTGGGAAAATAAAAAATGTAAAAGCCAGTCCCGGGTTCAGCTACCTATTTCGAATCAATTCAAGCTGCTTTTGTACGGAACTCCAGTTCCGTTCAACCATTCATTCCCCTGTATGAGATTGGCGACGGTGAAATTACCGGCATCCGTAGCATTAATCAGGTGGAATCCAGGCCAATTAACCCTGTTAGAAGTATCAGCTCCAGGTCCCGTGTTGCTATATTCTGCGTAATACAACGTATCCAGTGAAGTATTTCCCGACCATTCTGCCCAACCCGCAGGATTAATGAAGCTATCCAATTGAGACTGCATAACCACGGTCCTCGAATACGTTTTCCAGGGCCTTCCCAGATAAGTTTGTGTGGTTCCGTCGCTCGATGCCAAATCAGGTGCAGGCTTGACGGTACAACCTTGTATGGATGTACCCGTGTTCTGGTTTATGTCGGTTCGGCCCTGTGCCGTGACAGTGTTGAATTGGCCTGGCAATGGAAGACGAGGATATATGTTGCAGTCCTGGAGAACAACCGCAGCGTTTCCGAATATGAAGTCCACGGTTCCGTAGATGTCGCATTCCTTGTAGAATTGTCTCATGGAATGGGTGTATAGAGTGTCTTGGTAGCCTTCGAAACTGCACTGGTAGAAGGCCGATAAATCTGCGCCGCTGCGTAGTGCCACGGCCTGGTGCTTTATGGGTCCGGCTGTGTTTCGG
Organism: Rubia tinctorum; assembly: GCA_032355605.1. Taxonomy (NCBI): domain Eukaryota; kingdom Viridiplantae; phylum Streptophyta; class Magnoliopsida; order Gentianales; family Rubiaceae; genus Rubia; species Rubia tinctorum. Next base: position 15,437,188 of record JAULKM010000008.1, read on the forward strand.
AAGGTTATCTTCTGAGCCACAAAACCTTGTGCAACCACAGCTGCAGAGAGTGTAATAGTAAGAGGTTAACACTTTAATATACTATCAACTTGTTCAGTGAAGTTATGAATATGCAAAATGAAATTTAAAGATACGGGTAGGCAATATAGCTCTTTTTCAGAAAAAAAAAGAAAAGAAAAGAAAATTGGCAGTGAAACAAATATATGATCAAAATAATTTTAAGCCTGAAAGAACAACATTAATTTCGCTTACCAAATGAGGCAGAATTAAACGTAGTCCAACCGGCAACAACGCTTCTGTTACCAGTAATGATAGTCTTGTTGATCCCAGCACCTACCATCATAATATACTTTTTGTTTTTGGGAATGCTGACATATTCTTCATAAACACCTTCAGCAATGGATATCAAATAATATCCACTCCCAGCAACAGTATTGTTTGGAGCTGCACTCACAGCAGAAGTTATATTACTGAAATCCGCCTTCTGCCCCGGCCCTGGATTTGGATTCACATACACGACCCGACTTGCGTTCACGCCTATCGGAACTGGACTGAAAAACCAAAACCAAGGCCATGAATTTACAGAACCGCCCCAACCACGCCGGAAAAAATCAAGGGAAACGCTGTTCGACATGCGTCCATTCGACCATGGAGCGTAGAGAGCGTTGTATACGCTCGAGGGAACACCCGCTTCTTGAAGGCTGTTGAAGCATGTTTCGTGATTCGTTTGTGCAGCGCTAAGAAATGTTTGCAAGTCCTCGGCTTTCTGGCTTTGAAGCGAATCAGTGTAACGAATATGTTGTAGCGTGGTTGACAAGAAATCATCATTTAGGGCAAAAAGGCTTTTGCAATCTTGAAGGGCACGGTTTGTTGTTTCAGGGAAATTGTAACCAGGGTTCAGATAATTGCTGACCAAGTAGCTGAAGCTTTTTGTTCTCAATATGGAATCATAAATGGAATTGCGACCTAGGTCGCGAACCGTCGCTGAGCTGTTCTGAGAAACAAGGGCTTTGCAGAAATCGGGGTATAGTGAGTAGCTGCAAAATGTTGCTGGATCTAGAGCGTGGACAGAAACTAAGAAAGAAATGAGGAAGAAGGATAAGGAGGAAATGGAAGTTTTGCATTGCATGGTTTTCATGGCTGGAGAGAAAGAAAATTAGGTTATGCATTCTGTAGCATTGGAACTCCTAATTATATAGAATTAATGGAAACAAAAAGAATTCAAATATTGTTCCCTATTTCATGGCTCCCATGTCTTTCTTAGAACCTAAAAGTCAACTTGTAGGTGCATACATACATATATATATATGCTCCTTCAAAAGAAAAAGAAAAGTAGGTGTAGATGCTAAGGGGAAGTACTGGCGAATATAATGCAATTTGTTGATAATCAAGTAATAGGTGAGATTTTATTTTATTGGTGCAATTCAGAATACACACATTCTTCGAACGTGCAGCGTTATAAGGGAATGCTACCTACTTGAAATCTCATTAATAAAGCTCTAATGAAGGCTACTTGAAACTCGCATTTTAATTATAATCGCACTTTATAGATTTTAGTTTACAGCCATTTAGTCAGTCATATTATCAAATTTCTTATGTATTATTATTATTTATTAAAAATATTATACCCTATTATTTATTTGTAATTAAACATGCATTGAAAATCATTGTCACTCGGAGGGGCATTTCTTATTAGCATCTAACGTTATTTTTCTTAAATAATATTTTCTTTAATTCATATTGAGAAAAATATTTAAAAATTTTAACGAGAAAATATAAAGAGAAAAGTGTGTTTTTAACTCTATGTTTTGTTCGAAAGTACAGATATAACCTTGTAAAATCTGAAAGTGAAAATCTAACTCTGGATTTCATTAACCAAATGTCAACAATCAAATTAGCCAAAAATTGGTGAAAAGACCATAATATCCCCGAGTTACAAAATTTAAAAAATGAAAAGACAACAATAACCTCTCCTCAGTCTCATCTTTTCACTCAACCTTCTCCACCCTAGATTCACCTTCTCCGATTCTCATACCACTCCACCCTCGATTCACCTTCCCCGTCGAAACTCATGCCCTTCCGCCCTTGTTGAAACCCGCTCCGCCGTCGGACCTCTATTCTCCCACCATATTCACCTTCTCTGTTTCTCATCTCGATTATCCATATTCTTCATCTCGATTCTCCATCTCCATCTCGATTCTCTAGGTTCGGCCAAATGTGGTGTGCGGTCGGGGCTGGGTGGCGGGTGAGCTGGGTGGCGGGTGGCATCGTGGCATCATGGCATCGTGGCTGGGCTGGGTGGCGGGTGCATAGGATAGATTTTTGATGGGGCTTGGTTGCGGGTGGGCTAGGGGGTGGAGAGGTGGCCAGGTTTGGTCGGGGCAGGGTTGCACGGGGGCTAAGGATTCGACGGAGTGACGGGTGGGCTAAAGTTTCGATGGGGTGGCAGGTGGGCTAGGTTTTCGAATGGGGGCTTGGTTATGAGTGGGGTGGTGGCAAGTTGGAGGCAACGAAAATGGGGGTGGGTGGTGTTAGGTTGGGATGGGGCCGAAAGTGGCGGGAAGGGAGTGGAAACAACGTTTTTCCCTCGGGAAGGAAAATTTCTCTGACTCTGGTGGATCTGGGATAATAATGGGGGCAGTGTCCAGAGGCCAGAGAGGGGATTCAGGTCAAGCGGAGGTGCGTTTGAAGAGGAAGAAGTGTTAGGGGTAAAATGGTCTTTAAATTTTCAATTTTAAATTTAGGGGTATTTATGTACTTTTATGTTTGGTCAATGGCTGACTTTTTGAGTTAATGCCGGAATGGAGAAAAATTGGTATAACTGCACAATTTTACAAAAAAAATTGGTGTTAGTTTTGCACTTTCAGATTTTACAGGGTTAAATGTGTACTTTTTCAATTTAATACAGTTATTTATGCACTTTTCCTAAATATATATAATATTTAGAAGAAATTGATTAGAGTATTGTATATAAACCAGAGCAAATGACTTCTGTGGCCCTTGACCAATCACGATCGTTCACCATTAGCCCCTCATCTTTTTTTCAGAACACTTTTGGTCTTACAACTTACAAAACTGCTAAACCGTGACCACTCCGTTAGGTCAACCTGTCAAATTAGGTAAAAACGTCAATTTTTAGGGTAAAATTGACATTTCCCTTTTTATTTTGCCTATTTTATTTTTTCCATTTCCTTTTCCTTTACTTTTCCCTTTCCATTTTTTCTTATTCCCCTTCCCCTTCCCATTTCCGCCACTAGAACCACCAGCCCCACCACTTGAAACCCTCATTCCCACTCTGACCACCCCTGCTGCCTCTGCATTCGTCACTCTTTAGCCACCGAAACCACATTCCCACTCTGACCCAACCCGGAACCTCAAGCTTGCTCACTCCCTCCAATCCAAGACACTCTGAATTCAGGAATGGCCAGTCATTTGCGCCCAGCTCACGACCTTCACCTCCAATTCCATGGTTCTCGATGTCTTCCACTCCGACCAACGCTACCACCACCGCCCCTCTTTAGCCATCCCAAACCATTCATCCGCCTTCTCATCCCCCTCTCCTCCGACTCGACCCGAAACCTCAAAGGCAGCAGTAAATCCAGTAGCAGGGTAAATCCAGCAGCGGTAAATCTGGCGAGTACTGACTTGAAAGAGGAGAAAAGGACATGACGATAGCTAGAGGTGGCAATGCGGATGTGGCTTCTTACGTTCTCTTTGAGGAGGACCAGAGTAGCTGGAGGTGGCGATCGCAACAGTGGCGGTAGCTGCTGAAGCTTCTTCTCTCACCGTCCTTCTCCGAGAAGCTTCTTCTCTCGAAAGGGATAGAGAAATATGGCGGAGGAGAAGGTGTGGAAAAAAGGGAAACGGGAATGGGATTAACGCAGCGACAAGAGGGACAAGGAAATAGGGAAAATAGAAAAGAAAAAAGGAAAAAGTGAAAAAGAAAAAACAAATAGGAAAACTATAAAAGGAAAAGCATGAGAAATGACTAATCTGGCCTTAAAATTGACGCTTTGACCAAACTTGAAGGTTTGACATGACGGAATAGCCACGACTTAGAAATTTTGTAAGTTGAGGGGTCCAAAGTGTTTAAGAAAAAAGATATGGGGTCAAAGGTGAACGATGGAATCATTTGCTCTATAAACGATGAATAACCTGCAATTTGTTAAATGAAATAGGTAAATACGTTTATTACTGGACTCTATTTAAATTCTAAATTAATGGTTTTAACTTTTGTTGTACCATGATTATGTATTTAACAATTATATATATATATATATATATGTGTGTAAAATAATGTAAACAAAAAAAATTAATTGTAGCATTGCGCATTGTACTACATGGTCTGAGCTATATATATTTCTTTAATTAACACTACAAGAAAAATTATCTATTATTTTGCCTCTTTTACCTTGGTTTTTGGTTTAGGTCAACCGAAGTAAAAAGTTTTTCTACCTCGGTTATTTTTATTTTCAAAGTAAATAATATTTTATACCCCGGTTAAAATATAACCAAGATAAATAATATGCTTTTTATCTCGGTTATTATTTTAACCGAAGTAAAATGTTAAAGAAACAAAGTAAATAATCCTACCGAATAGCATGCAACATTGCATATGTTGTTTAGAAAGGCCTACCAAAGTCGCATTATAAGTCGTTTTCACCGACATGTAATGTGACGGGCGACCGACGCCGCAGTTATTTAAATGGTAGATCTTCCAAAGGTAAAAGTTGGAAAAAGTTAAATTTGAAAAAAGGAAGTATTATTTAAATATTTAAAAAGGTGAGTTTTGTTATGTTATGATTGAAAAGGTAGAATAAGAGGGAAAACCACAACAACCAACAAGTAAAGAATTTGACGGTGGTAGAAAATAATGAAAAAAGTAAGCAAGGGTTGTAAGTTTTTCCTCATTTTGGCATCTCTCTCCTCCCAATGTCCCATCATCCACATTCCACTCCACTTCACTCATACCAAACCTCTTCCTTCAGACAGTCACCCTGTAAGTTCTCATGTCTTTTCTGCTTGATTGATGTTTTCATTTTGTTGTACCTCGGTTAACTTTTATAGGTTATAGTTGTTTGAAAGTGATTAACTTTGGTCTATAAAAGTATTTGTTCAATGGTTTTTGAAACGATTGTAGAAAATGTTGTGAATGGTACGGTTGAAAATGGTTTTTAAACTCATGCACAGATGAAATCGCACATACAGTTAATTACATATTGTTGAAATAAGGTAGTTAAATTATTAGAAAGATAGTGGTCATGAAAATATCCTTACAATTACAACATAAATTCGATTAATAATTATTTTAGTTCCAACAGAACAAAAATTTATTCAATCAGCGTGCATTATGATGACCTTAAAGACAATTGGCCCCCAGCTTCTATGACTTCAAAGAACTAGGTGCCCCAATGCGTAGGTGATTTATGGAAAGGAACACGCTGAAACCCTAGGAGGACCGGGCCTTGACCTTCCCACCTCTCGAGTAGTTCATGCATCACTTTGTCCCGTAGCACACTATCACAGGAATGACCCTCCAGCACCATTTTTTTTTAAGTCTAGCACTGGTTTTGAGGGGTCCAAAAAACCCGTGCCTAAGTAGGGGGTGAAACGTTTTCACCGGCTTTTAAAAGACCAGTGGTAAATTTAGCACTGGTTTTTTGGTTAGCACCAGTTTTCTAAAACAGGTGCAATAATAGCACGGGTTTTCATATTAGCACCGGTCTAAAAAACCGGTGTTAAATTAACATCGTTTTTATATGGTACCGGGTAAAAAAAATGGTGTTAATTTGGGGCACCGGTAAATTTTTTGCACCGGTTCAAAAAATCGGTGTTAAAATTGGAACCAATTTTTTAGAGCTCTGGGTTAAAAAAAACCGGTGTTAATTTGGGGCACCGGTAATTTTTTGCATAGTTCAAAAAACAAACCAGTGTTAAAATTGGAGCCGAATTTTTATTTGCCCCGGTTCCAAAAAATTGGTGTTAAAATTGGAACATGTTTTTTATTTGCACCAGTTTTTAGAAAGCCGGTGTTAAGATTATCACCGATTTTTTTATTTGTACCGGTTGTTTTAATATCAGTGGTAAGATCGCAGCTGCTCTATTAGTTCCGTTTGGCAAAAACAAAATTAGAATTTGGCGTTGACCGCAACTGCTGTATTAGTTTGATTTGGGAAGAAACAACACTAGAATTGGGCGTTGACTGCAACTGCGCGCAGCTGCTCTATTAGTTCGATTTGGGAAAAACAACACTATAGTTGGACTCTGACCTCAGCTGCGTTGCTCTCTAATACTCCACTAGAAACAGTAAAACAGTCTAACAACATATATATGGCCACATCTAGCAACATCAAAAAAACATTTCCACAAATTACCGGTTTTTAGTGTAATGTAATAAACCAGTGCATCAATTATACTACACAAATTTTCAACAATCATAATCCATCGGACATAAAACAACAATGTTGTAGAAAAATCCCATTGAATAGGATCAAAAGTAATTTCCTAGGTAAAGGAGTACATGATCGTGGTCAATGGTAGCCAAAATTGTGTTGACAACCCTACATAAGATACGAGAACATAGTGTTTCATGGAGATGATGTG
>JAULKM010000008.1:15449750-15464611 GCA_032355605.1 Rubia tinctorum
CCTCAAGTTGGAGCATGATGATCAAGAATGTCCAACTTGCGAATAAGATTATGAAATTGCTAATCATTAAAATAAATTAATTAATTAACGGGAATATGATTACAATATATGGGGATATAACAAACCAAAGTCTAAAGGAAATAGGATTCTAAGTATATAAGGAAATTACCATCTATAATTGATTTTATAAGGAAACTAATTCTATAAGGTAACTACAATCTATAATGTTCCCCTACAAGGGAAAAGATTTCTTATTTCCTTATCATGATAAGGAAATAAAAAATCCTATCAGTATGACAGGACAGATTGACAAATCAGGACCATCAGAGTTACCAAGGTAGTAAGGAGAGTTCATAGATCGACTAGAAGGTATAGATCCCCTGGAGCCAGATTGTAGTTGCAACTGTTTGATTAAAGTTGCAATCACGTCGGTGGCATTGAGATTCTTTAGCTTGTTAGCCTCAGTTTTATCGGCGATGCAAGCTTGCTCAGTAGCATCGAGACTGGAACCAAGGGTGGACATTGGTGCCGATTAGCGAAACTCACGGATCGGCGGTACGAGAATTTGAAAGCGGCGATGCGTGGGCTGACACGTCGACGCGTGGAAATCAAATGTGGCAGATCTGAGTAGGTATGGCAGCGGACAGTCATAACAACCGGAGAAGAAGTTGCTGCGAGTCGTTGGATTACGAAAATGGTGGAGAAAACCGGCGGACGCGGCGGCGGTCAGCTCCGACGAAGTATGATAGCATAAATTTTTTCTTTAAGGTTTCAGGATTTTAGGCTCTGATACCATGATAAAATATAAATGACTTTATTATGGTGCATTGATATCACATCAATGACACCTCTCATCAATGATGAGGGTTACAATATATAGGGCTACAACAAACCAAAGTCTAACAAGAATATGATTCTAAGTATATAAGGAAATTACCATCTATAACTAATTTTATAAGGACACTAATTCTATAAGGTAACTACCATTTATAACATTTCCCTTTAATGGAAAGGATTTCTTATTTCCTTATCAGCATAACATTGCTATGTCCCTCTCCTGCTACTTCAGCATCAGAGGGCAGTTCAGTGTTGTAGTCCACCATGCAGGAGTGAAGGGAGTCCAGACTGAGAGGCTACTTTGAACTCTCTAGATACTCTATCAGTGGATAATAAAATTATTTTATGCTAGCGAAATAGTGCACCGTGGAAAGGTACTTAGGCATGCCCATATTGCTAAGAGGCGAAGCTAAAATGTTGTGGCTACAAACATCAGTCTAAACCTCATGACCACAAAGAGAATGTTTTGAATTCTTTGATGTACCGGTATGCTCTCTTGCATACTCATCAACTTCATGATCACGTTCCTTGGCAGATGAATCACCACCCCTTTTATTCTTAAGTTTTAATCTACCATCATGGACACTCTTATTGATTACCAATGCAATCGAACCTTTCTCATCAACTCCCCCTCTAGGGATATCGGGAGTTGGAAAAGGAATGCTCGATAGACTCATATCTGCAAACAAAGCACATGCATTATCAAATTCAAAACAACAATGTGTGATATGCAGCGCATCTAGAAAAAAATAGCATAAAGTACAACCTTCTAACTACACCAATGAAGACACATGGATTTTACAAGAAATCAACCTATCGACCATACCTAGGTCCAGAATCTGTATCTGTATACTGGTCTTATCACAACAACCAGTACTTGTCACGAAGAATAATTTTTCTATCCATACCCCACAATTGCTGGGAAAATGAGTCACCAACTTAATCTTCACAGCAAATAGATAAAAATAGAACTCACCTCCGAAGTTCTTCAATTTACAAATTGGTAAAAATAATGAAACAACTTGACATCAAAGACAACACCATCCCTATCACACACCCTCTTATATCCCACTATCACAGATATCCCCTTGGAGTTCACTTGACACAAAGCCAACTTATAACTATCCAAATTTTGGAATACATGTCATGGTACAGGAAGGGACAAACCATATTTAAGATGATGTTCATAAATGGACACGAACCCATCAGACAGAAAATGAACACTTTGAATGAAAAGGAATCCTAATCTCCACCCTACTTTAAAAGGGATAAAAAAACTCTTAGCCTTAATCAAGCTACATTTATAGCTTCATGGTTCGACCTCGGTTAACTGGTCATCTACCTCTCTATCACTAGATCCAGCCATACTACCCTCACTATTATGAAAATCATTATCACCAATATGGCACTTGGACTACAAAAACACCCATATATAACTGACTTTCCGCCCCTACATATCGATCAACACCAGTCACTGTTATCATTAAGCTATGGACATTTCTAGTAACACTATCAAAAATATGATTACTTGGAAACCTCATACTAATGATTACATAAATAGAATAAAGAGAGTGCTTACTTGGGATGATGTAGAAAGTAACAATTCAAGAAATTGAAGCCAGAAAGAGCAGCCCAAATATATCAAGAAATTAGGAAAATTTTGATGCTCGAAGTAAATGCAATAAAGGATAAATAAAAAGGAAAGTTGCCATCAAGATCTCTTCATAGATGAAAAAACTCAATCTCAATTTTTGAGACAATAAAATGATGCACCTATCAAATAAATCAAGTGATTCACCCTATTCAAAATGGTTTGAAACATGAGGCGTTTCAACGAAAAAAGAGTTTTAAAAAAAGGCACAATGCTTTTATTGCTTAGATATAAATCTCCTCAATAACTCACCCCAAATTAAAATAACACTAGACACATATTCCAAGATGTGAAATATGTCATCGGCATTCAAAACCCATATGATGTCCTATTAGCTATCCATTAAGTGCTCGAGGTTAGCAGTGTGTATTCATCAAACAGGATGATCAAGCCCAAGCTTTGTTTTGGTCCAAGATAATAAAATTATTGCCCTAGTCTAACTAATAGTGAACACAAGACATATTCGTACTTACCCCTCACTAGTTTCGTCGCTTGGGGACTTCTGGTTTATATATGGCCCAAACATCAGGACTAATCCGCACAGAAGCTAGCCAAGCAAAGCAGGCAAGGTGTTTCTAGGAGGAAGATCGAAAACAAATCGAGAAATGCGCGCCATGTAGCCACCACACTAGCCATAACAAAGAGATCGGATCCAACATTATTTGTGCGAAGGATAATCTGGGAGCTACTAGGATGGTCACGTACGTGACTGACATGACCAAGAGATCATGTCCTGAGCAACCTATGCAGAGGAAGGCTATACAACCATGACCAGCACGATCCTTGTGCCAAATGCCACTCCAATAATGACGCCCCAAGAGCCTTATAAATACATATGAGCTTAAGATATCAAGGTAAGCAACAACTAGAAATCAGATTGATTATATCCACGAAAGGGAAATACCGACTTAGGCATTAGAGCCTTTACCTCAAATCCAATTCAGGATTATGGTTGCAGTATTTAGGCGTTACGGTGCTAGCTTGAGGTGTGTCAGGATCGTCACTATTGTTTGGGAGAAACAAACCACATCACCTACTACACTATAAATTCTAAGTTCTTAAGGTTTTAAAAATTATACTTTGATATAATGACAACTGTGCAAATATGCTTAGGTCAGTTTTTGTTGTTTCTTAGATTGGGGCAACGCTTGTAAGCGATGCCTCCGTGGCCTCCAGATCCACCGTTTGCGATGGGTTGGAGGCCTCTTAAAACAGTTCTTCTTCAGTAGCACGACTCGACTTTACTTATGGCGACCTTTGCATTAAGGTCTAGTTTTTCCATCATTGAACAAGGCATACGATTTTTGATAATTGGGTCCCACTGGGTATGCCAATTGACGCAGGATAGACAACGGTCTGGTGGCCGAATCTTGTTCAATAGCTTAGAATCTGCAAGACATAGCCCCTGTGGTACCAGGGGGAGACTCTCCTATGTTCAAGTCAATATAAAGGTGTTTGCTTTAAATAACGATAATAGAATGAACAAAATGTAGACACATCAGTGGTATGTATTAGAGTTGTTTTTTTCTTCTATAAGTTCTCTGAATCCAACTAGGGTAAATTTACTCATTCCTTATCTGTATAGGCGTCTTACCATAATATAATTGATATCTAGTTATACTTCTTATCTGAATAGGTGGGTTTTGGCTCAGTAATGATATTATGACCTAACCATCTGAGTATCGGCCCAGATCGATTAGTATAAAGGGTAACACCTAAAATTTCAATCATAGCAAAAATTTCAATTAAACCATACAAGATAAAAAAAAAAAGTTCAATATTTATTAATTTCATTTATCTTTCTACACTATAAATGGCAACACCTCCACGCGAAATGATTGAAGAGGTCACACATCCTCCACTACTAAACGTTGAAGAAAGATTCACTTATACATTGTGTTTCATCAACCTACACGTATAAGTGATAAAGAATATAGACATTTATGAACACAATCAAATTTGGTTTCAGATTATTATCTAATAAATAAACATCAACATAGTTCTCGACTCAACTAATATGCGAACACGAAATACCACCCCTGCCAACGAGAATGCTCTACGATTGTATACTTATTTAGTCAACCCAACTGAGAACTTGACTCCGGTGGCCGGCAACCAAGACAAGCCATCAATAAACCTCCTAACCGTGAAGAAACTAGCAACTGAAGGGTCCTTAATGATGTGATACCCGGCCCACTGGACCCGTCCAGAAAGAGAAGCTCCAGGCCCATAGTTCCTGTACTCTCCATACCACAGCGTCCCTAGCCCAAAATTCCCCAGCCATTCGAGCCATCCTCTGGGCTGGACCTGGGAGCTCATGTAGGTGTTCATGAACACGGTCCTGGAGTAAGGCTTCCAAGGTCGTCCCAAATAAGTGGGCCGGGAAGCGAACACGAAGCTATCTTGGATTGAAAACCCAGTGCTTTGATCTGGGCTTTTCCGGCCTTGGGCCGTGATGGTGACCTTCTGGAGGGGCAAGGGATCAGCTGTGTATATTTTGCACTTTTGTAGCACGGCTGCACCGTTGCCAAAAATGAAGTCTATGGTGCCATATATGTTGCATTCGCGGTAGAATTGGCGGAGAGAGTGGACGTAGAGGGTGTCTTGATGCCCCTCCATGCTGCACCGGAAGAATGCCGACTGATCGGAATCCACTCGGAGGGCCACTGCTTGGTGCTTCTCTGGTCCGGCCGTGTTACGGAATGAGATGTCTCTTGCAATGAATCCCTTGCCCGAAACAGCTACACGTTAAGGGACAAAATTACTGCAACTTATTATGAGAGCTTCATTTTCATATTGCATTGTTCAGAATGATCTATGGAATCATCATTTCGGAATACTAACGTGAGTATCATCTTTCATTTCAAGTTATAAACTAACTGGAAGATATAAGTTGGGGTTGAATGGTACGTACCAACAGTAGCTGTTCTGAAGGTGGTCCATCCTTGCATGAAATTTCGATTTCCAGTAATGACGGTAGCCCCAATGCCGTCTCCCACAAGCATGATGTTCGTTTTCTTCTTCTTCATGTCAATGTTTTCATGGTAAACTCCCCTTTTCACATAGATAATATACCTCCTATTGCTATAGCTCGGAGCAGCATTTATTGCTTGTGATATGGAGCTATAATGGCCTTTCCCATCCAAGGCTACTATGGAATCAACTTGCATTCCATTAGGGCTGGCAAGCATCATTTCTTGCTCTCCTGCGGTCATCCACTCGGGAAAAACCACGCTTTCACGGGCACCCATTGTGCCATTTCTTGGCGGCTTAAAGGGCAGACTGTGCAACTGAGAATACAAATTCAAGACATTGCCAATGAGTTGAGTTACCTGTGTGAGACTTCCCCTTATGAACCTCTCGAGGCGCCGGTCAGTCCCTTCGAACCCTTCTAGGCACGTGTCTTGATTGCTCAGTGCGGCGCTCAGCCATGCCTTCATGTTCCCTTGGTAGTGAGGGTTCTGGGAACCGGACCTGATGCGGTTCATTTCGGCTAAAGACCATGCAAGTTCAGAGACTGAGAAATCAAGAAGCTCCTTGCAATCCTCTATTGCAATTTGCTCACGGGGACTTATGGAGAAGGTGGTGAACGTGTTCAGCGAGTCGATGGCTAGTCTCACCTCGCTCAACGTGTTCTCGAGCGCAGCTTTGAGGATCGAGTTCGGGTTCCCTTGGCCCCAATTCTCGATCCTCGACTGCAAGTTCGCGAGACATGAAGTTTTGTTGTTGACGCTGCTACAAGCCCGAATCATCATGGGGTCAACACCGGGGGTTTCATCAGCCGGCTGAGTGGTTCTCTGGGAGACAACATTTGAACCGGATGGTGCAACAATGAGGAGGAGGAGAAGAAAATTGGCAAAAACCATTGGTTTACTTTGGTAAATCATGGAGAAAATGCGGTTGTTCAGTGTTTTTTCACATGTGCCGAGGGTATATAATGTATGGTCTATTTCTTGGAGGATTGCTTGTTATCAAAGGAAAGGAATAAGCATAGCTGGAGTGGAAAAGTATGCTTTTTTCCAGAAATAAAGTTCAAGTTATTCTGCCTTGCATGGCATGGTAGAAAACATTCTTTACAATGTAACACGTGGCTTGTTACTTGTTAGGGAATCTCTTTACTATTATTTTTGTACTAGAATCAATAAACGTGACGTGACCACCGGTTAAAAATTCATGTGAAACCAACTTTGCCGCAATTCCAAGCGTCAAATGCACACAAGGTGACTCCAAGTAATGTAATTTGCCGCAATTTGAATGTTCGGTTTTGCAGTGGGCAGTATACCACTATGATCTCACCCAAACTTATCGATTCCGATTCCACTTTATACCACTATGATCTCTAAGAAAGGGGAATGACAGTGTCGCTCGGAATCTTTCAACTTCTGTACCTCGGACACGAGCGGCATGTTTAAAGATTATGAGATTTACTAACATTCCACATCTGAAGTGATAATGGCAGTATAAAAAGTATGCACAACTTTTGGAGCAAAGCCTATTCTGACTACTCCTGACTCCAGAGTAGAGTCATGAGCGAGCTTACTGCATTCACAAAATAGAAAACTGATGTGGAGTGGTGAAATTTTCACGCTGTTCTCCATTCCGCCACTTGCATATTAACGAGTTGATGAATTCAGAATGAGTGGAGCGCCCTCTTCAACAACTCTATAGGGTCAACAAAAGGCTCGTAATTTCTTATTACGTTTTGCTTCACCAAATTATGTGCACAGCAAACAAGGCAGAAACAGAATCACACTTGTAGTCTACAATTTTACTATGTGGAGAACTAATCCCATCTTATCCTGCAACCTCTTGCTCCTAGTATCTCAACAATCTCCGGAGAGAGCAGAAATCTAAGGGAAGCAAGTAACTTGACCTTTTTCGGCCGTGTAACCATTGATTGATACATTCTTGAGGTTGACCAACTTTACATCTTGAAGCCGCGACGAATTTCCCATCACCACGCAGAGTCCGACATCTGAAATGGCGCAGTTGCTCAAATTTATCTGCCAGGGAAAGTTAAATAGGTGGCCTTCCAGTTCCAGTACCATCTTAATGAGACGTTAGTTGACAATCTGTATCTCTATAATCCAAGCTACATCCGATCCACCCCAATATTAGAGTCATGTTTTTAATACTAAAAACAGTACAAAAACAAGACTTTTCTGCTTTTTGAGGTGAAGGGAGTAACAAGTATACTGTACATCTATGGGCACGGATATGCAGAAGAGTGCCCTTTTTTGCCACATTTAAAACATTCAAACCTTCCACTTATTCATGTGAATTGACTGCTGCATACAGTGTACAGACAACCAAACTAATACTTTCATATTTTCGCAACATCTCACCATTTGAGACCAAAAGATCTTCATAAATTACCAGAGATCTTCATAAAGTGGCAAAAACATTTCATATTAATGTTTTTGCCATCCCAGAGATCTTCATAAATTACCAGCAAGAAATATTACATGGCCTCCTATTTACTCATACAAGTATTTAACTACTAATAGTGACTCTTGTACCTGCTGCAAATTCCTTGAGTAGTGGGCAATTGCCCGAAACCCCCCATATCATCAACATTCTCACAATGTTTAAGGTCCAACTCTGAAAGTTCCTTGCAACCAGCTGCAAGCTTTGCAAGACCTTCCCCTGTTACGTTCAGAAGATACCGCATCTCCAGGTCTGACAGAACCTCCATATTTCCCAGGTACCCCATCCCACTGTCGGTAACTTTATTGCAATAAGACAAGTTCAGCTTCTTTAGCTTCGTGCAACCAATGGATAATGCAGCTAATCCATCATCTCCGACTTCTGAACACCTGCAACACAATTACCCCTACAGTTAGATGTAATACTTCTGTAAATATTTACTCCTTGAGTTACAAATAACCTTCTGGAAAACAATTACCGGTAAAGATCAAGTTCGTGAATCTGTTGGCAATAAGAAGCAATGTAGGACAATCCTTTGTCCGAGATGTTACTGCAAAGTCCCAACTTTAAGCACACAAGCCTTGAACATTTAGACAGATGACTAAGACCTGAAGAATTCAAACAGAAGCAAGCATAAAAAAGTTCATTCAGATGCTTGATGACTAAAATCCCTTCTGTTGAGTTCCCCAGGGAAAACTCAAACAACAATGTAAAGGACATGTAAACACCAGGTTATATCATAGGAAGAATGCTCGTCATTAGTTTCTTCATTTGATAAAAAGACTAAAAAGTGTCAAAAATCAAAAGAAGCTGTGAATTAGCGTGAAAATGTCATTGAGTTACCTACGTCATTAACACCAGAACAATCAGTAAGATCAAGCTCTTCTAGTAAGCAGGAGAAGGATCCAAGAGAACATAAACTCTTCTCAGTCAACATATTACAACATTCTAATTTGAGGCATCGGAGATCTGGACAAGATTCTGCTATTCCTGCTATTGCAATGTCTGTGATGTCACTACAGCATGTCAAATCGAACACTCTCAAAGTATTGCATCCAGATACAAGTTGTAGAATGCCTGCATCTGTAATCCCCTGGCATTTCCTAAGCCCAATCTCGGCCAAAAACATGCAAGTTGTGCTGATGATTTGAAAGCTATACTCAGAAAAATGTGCACCGTCAACTGTTAGTGTCTTCAACTGCCTTAAGTCCTTCAAGAAGCTAAATGAGGTCAACTGAAGCTCCTGTGCACATGTTCCACATTGCAATCTGAAATTCAGATTCAAGGATTTCTAGGCATAACCAAATGTCACTTTATGGAGGAAAACATTACACTCACAGAAAAACAGTAGCTAGCACGAAGTTCTAGCAAACCATTATGTCCTTGGACCACTGAAAGAACTGAAGGTAAACCAAGTCTTTCACACCTTGATATATCCAGTACCTGCAGATGAAACAATTACCCTACATGAGCTTTTAAGCATAAACTAAATTAATTGATCACTATAGTTGTTCATAGGCTTTCAGATACAACTAAGACCAACATATGAACGACATTGCGGCAAGCTGTCCACTAACAAAAGTTCGTGCATATACACTTCACAATTTTGTTTCGGATTCAAGGATTCTTAATCTAGCATTGAGAGAGGTAATTCATTCACCTCACCCAGTTGCCTTGTAGAAGAAATTTCAGTTTTTTCTATTTCTCGCAACTGCAATCAGGCAGAAACAAATTGCTAAGTTGTCCAACTAATTTGAATGAGATAATTCATTCTTCTAACATATTATTCATTAACAAACAAATCGTAAGAGAGGCATGTGCTTCAATGGTTCACAAAATTTACCATACAAATGTAAGGGATAAAAAAGTTATTTATAAGCTAAAGAGACCGAAAACGAAAAATGAAATCTTTGCTAATAATTTAGGGACCAAAAGAATAAATAGAATCTGCTCATACATATAATTGGTAATCACATGCTTAAATTAAAATCAAAAGGACATCTTCATGTCAAAATACTGAACAGAAACAGCAATAATGATGGTCCCCAAAAACAAGATGCAAGAACCAAATTAACCAATACCTGAAGCAAAGGGCATGAAGAACCCAGATACCTCATCCCATCGTCATTCACTGTTCCACAGCTCACCATTATCAATGCTTCCAACCTCTCTATCCTTGAAATCGACCGCAGAGCCTCGTTAGTAACCTGCATAACACATGCACGAAAATCTATTTCTCAATTTTCATAATTAAAAAAATTCACTCCCTCTGTCATGCTAATAATGTCACACACATTGTCGTACTAATAATGTCACTCTCACAACACCTAGTGTGACATATAAGTAACAATATCACGTTCACTATTCACAACGTGGCACATATGTAACAATATCACACGTGCGACAACTTACGTTTAAATAAGAAAGACGACAATGTTAGTAAGATGGGGGATTCAAAACTATTAAGTAACGATATTACACATGCAATAACTTATGTTTGAATAAGAAAGACGGCAATGTTAGTGGGACGGAGGGAATATAACAGTTCCATTTAAAACTAGAGATTGGCACCTTTAAGTAAGAGATATCAAGTAGTCTCAAAGAAGAGCATTTCTTGGACAAAAGATCAATCCCTAGATCGCTAATCTCAAAGCACCATTTCAAACTGAGGCTTTCGAGGTTCTGGCAACCCACTGCAATCTTAGCCAACCCCACATCAGTGACTCCGAGACACTTGTCCAACCTCAAACTCCTCAAACCGGCGGCGCGCGAAAGTGCCGCCGCCTCCAGATCACCAAAAGCAGAACAGTACGAAACGTCGACGTCAGCAAGCAGCGGGCACGCGTTGACCAGGATCCCCAGCCCGTGGAATCCCAGCCCGCAGGAGCGCTTGAGTACCACGCTCCTCAACCCCCGGGCCCACACCGGGGAGGACCCACCTCGCAGAATCGCCGCCGCCGCGCCATCGTCGAACCGCGGGCAGCCAGAGAGGTCCAGGGAGTGGACGGCGGGGAACCTGGCGAGCAGCCTGAGGAGAAACTCCGGGCGGCGGACCTTCAGATGGGTCCGGCAGAGTGAGTCGACCCGGAGGAATGATTTGCAGGTGGCGCGGAATGATTTGGTGTCGCCGTGATCATGGTAGATTCGAATGAGAAGATCTTCGTTGAGAAGTGACAATATGGAAGGAGTAGGAGAAGCTTCCATGTAGCTATGAGCTAATTATGTTGTTTAGGTGGGGACGAAGAGGAAGAGGAGACGGAGGTTGACGATGGGTTGGAGGGTGGAGGAACACACAGCCCGACTTGACCCGAAACGTTTCTTCCGAATTATGTGTATCATTTTCGTACAGATGCTCAAACTGAAAACTGGAATTTGCAACGCATAAACTGAGCTAATTAACTGGATGATTCATTATACCAGTGATATTCTCTGTGTGAGTGGGTGTCTGCAAGTCTGCAATGGAGGCCGGAGATAAGTGGTGGGAGAGAAGAGAGAGTTGATATGCATCGAATTAATATAATATGCCACTGATCACATGAGCTTTCACATGGCATCTAATGTTGGATTCGTGTGCTCCTCGCCATGCTTTCGTACCTGTTGCGTTGTTGGATGTGTCACAATTTTTTTTCTCTTTTTAAATTTAATTCACTTTTCTTTTAGAGTCCATCTATTGAAAAACAGTATTTTCATAAGTTATGGAAAAATCAAATTTTAAACCGTAAATTTGAAAAAAAAAATCAAAATAAATTTTTCTGATTATATTAATCCGGTCATAAACTTATAAACTTATCACTCAAACATGTTGCATAATAAAATTTTAATATTGCAACTAAAACGTTTTACCTTTTTATAATTCCAATTCAACCTCGTCTTTCCATATGCGTATGGAAAGACGTTCTTTCCCAAGACTTTACCTTTCTTTCATGGTAAAATTTCTTTAATTTTATTTACTCATTCTACTTTTCACTTTCTAAATTTAATTTCATCCACACATTTCATTCACCTAAATACAAACACCTCAAGGATATGGTGTCACATCCAACGAAACGGAGGTAGTATGATCTTGGACAAAATACAAAATTAACCCCATTATTTTTTAAAAGCGTCAAAATAACTCTATAAATTTTAAAAGTATGATTCAATCCAAAGTTTTTCAGCAAATATGCAGATACAATCTTTTTTGCACTATTCCGACGTTGATTTGGCATTTTCCGGCATTGATCAAACCTAAAAAACTAAATTACCCATTGTATTCGAATTAAAATTTTAATGATAACAATACCTCTAGCGTTCTTCTTCTTCTTCTTCTTCATTTCCAAAACCACCGTCACCGCTGCTTTGCCGCTCCGTCACCGCTGCTGCAATCTGGATTTTTACCCTCATCTGGAGTTCCACCACCACCACCATCTTCTCTTGCAGCCACATACAGCAAAACAACAATTAGCATTAAAACATCCAACGACTTTTCCTTTCTTCTCAAATTAAACGTGAACTCACAACTACGGAAATGAATAAAGTCATACAAAGTCGATGAATTTCATAACCAAAAATGAATACAAATCAATAAATACCGGCGTTTATATTGCTACATAGCATAAATGATATGATCGAACCTTAAAACCTTCTTAATCAGTTTCCACAAATACAGTTCTCTTTCTTTTGGCTTCATTGTGGGATTGCTTTTTATTGCTCATCGTAATCATACCCCTGCCCCTCCCGATTAGCAAGACACCCCTGCCTCTCCTGATTCCCAGTGCCACGATGGCGCCACTGCACCTCACCATCCTCCCCATCAACAACCCCGCCCACACACCTCATTGTCGCCACCTACACCGCCCAAAAACCTACCACTGCTAACCCATCTATCCCCGCCGCTCAAACCCTGAAATTAAGCAGTGCTCGTAATCAACCCAACTCTGTAGTCGATGGTGGATGTCTGGACCTCCAGCGATGAGCTACTGCTGTCCGCGATGAGAAGGTTTCTCCTCCTGTGAAATGCTTCTGTTGTGGAGCACAGAATAATGGTATCTCCTTTGGCGATAAGGGTTTCGAGCACATGTGCAACACAGATAAATGGGTGAAAACCTTCTTCGCCGAAGGAGATATAATGGTTATTCTCGACGGTGGATTACCTTCTGTCAATCTGTCTGAATGACTAGAACTGGGACAACAGTGGGGTTTAGAAGAAGAAGAAGGGGGCTGGGTTTTTAATGTATTTTCCTTTTTTCATTTTTTTTTAAAAATAGGGGTATAATGGTCATTCTACCCATTTCCAACCAATTTTAAGTTGCCAAGGTTAGATTGGCACTTCCGTCCAAAACTTTGGGTTAGATTTGCACTTTCAAATTTGATAGAGTTAGATAGGCACTTTCAGCAAAAAAACATAGGGTTATTTTAACACTTAACTCTATAATCTAAGGTCCACTTCATTTTCGTACCTATTGTGCTCCGGTCGTTTTATGCCATGTTGTTAAAATAAAAGTATGCCCACGTGCTTCGTGTTTTTCGAGCCGGCTTACGAATTGTGTTATGTTGCTATAAAAATAATGTAAGATGAAAATTCCCTTTAGGCTAAAAGCCACATTACTATTCAACATTTGAGCCCAAGGTCATATCACACTTTCTATTGGGCCAAAGCACGACAGTTAAGCAGAAGATTTCTGAATACGATTATACCTTTGCAATATACCTTTATTCCATATATAATCATGGCATACCGTATGTATGATAACTCATTTATGGTAAGACAACTATTCATGTAAGAAAATTAAATATTATCCTAACGAGATTGGAATATCTCTAGGGGATCAACCACTATGAATACTGAGGTATTCCTTCATTCGGTTCATTCAAATCTCAATACTTAGATTAAACATTTTTTATATGAATTTACCATCGATGTTCTTTCTCCCAACACCCCAGAGAGTTTATTTTGCAGGATCGACGTATTGAAGCAAGGAACTGCTACAGGTTTAACTAAAATTGTTGTTTCCGATAAATCAACTATAACTTTAACACATGTAGCTCAGAAATCTAGTGTAAATTTAAGACATGCAGCCTCATGATCACCTATATAAACTAGAAATCAGCCTTCATCTTTACTCTCCCAACCCCCACCAATAGCACCCCAACTGCCACATGTAGTCTTCAATCATGTTGCGGGTTCTTCCTTTCCATTCAGTGCTGTTAAAGATTCTGGAAATTAGTATTCAGGAATGAAAGTAGACCAGGCAGAGACATCATATGTCGATAGATTTTCAATCTTACAAGACCAGGATGAAGACGTTGATGATGTTGTCATGGAAAGCTCTCAGGTTCAGAACAAGTCTTATTATGAGCAATGTATCGATCAGGCTATACATGAACATCATTATGAACACCAACAAAGTGATGATCACGCAGAATATGAATTTACAAGATATTTGAACCAGCATAGGCATCGAAACAACGAGGAAGAAGATGCTGAGGCTCATTACTGGTTAGGAGAGGACAAACAAGGCTTAGAAATTTCCATTTTGGTTTACATTCTAGAACCGGAAAGGAATTGAACTCAGAAATTTCTCCTTTATCAGTGATGATTTTAATCTAATCAGGAACATTGATTGATGAATACTCGGGACCATGTTCACCTGAACTAGGCTCTATGTGTGACTTTGATGAATTCATCAATCAAAGCTGTCTGGATGAAATTAACACTGTGGGGAACTTGGTTTAACCATACACAAACTAATCCCACATCTAAGAGGCTGGATAGACTCTTAGTAAATCAGGAATTGTTACATAGCTTTAACTCTTTTTATGTTCATATCCTAAAGAAAAATACTTCAGATCATTCACCCATGTTACTTGAGTTTTTTTTTTAAATAATCAAGCGGGTTTATAGGGTTCCCGACCCTTTTCCATTAAAGATCAGTTGTTGCCAAATTTGGCTTACATCAAAAGTTGC
>JAULKM010000008.1:15474845-15490880 GCA_032355605.1 Rubia tinctorum
TTACAACAAAATATTGACTTAACTAACTAAAGAATATTCACAAAGACTAAGTCACGTATTGACAAAGTCAATTTGTCAATTCGTTCATATATACGCTTATATTAGTGGTCAAAATTTACTAAATTTGACTTTGAAAAGTTTAACAGACCAATAGTTTTGAAGCGGAGGGAGCAGGTGACAATAAACAAGGCGTTGTTTGGGAGGCTTCCCGAGATAAGTAAATTTATAAATTTAATGTTTTCTGATTTTATTTTTTAAAAGTTTTGGTGAACTTACACGAATAACGGAGGATTTGCACCCAGACACAAATTCGCAACTGTGGTACCGTAGCCAAAGTCGCAGAAACCCCATTGCAAGTTTTCTCGACTTTTGAAAAAAAAAAGTTCGAGAATATTCCATTGGAATACTCCTTCAAACTTTCTATTTTCAAACTTTCTATTTTGAAACTTTCTATCTTAATTCCCATCTCCCAACCACCACCACTAACATCGCACAATCACACTCCACCTTCTATATATAGATACCACATTTCCATCCCTATAGGAACCCCTCACATCTACCTCAATCCACCACACTACCACCACTTCTCCTCTAAATATCCACCCAACAACCATCCCCAATACTAACAACAGCCGGTGAGTCACTACCACTAGAGCCACCTACCGCCAGCCGACCATCGTAGTAAGTGACAACCCCTTCGGTGCTTAGAAGAACCGTGACTGCTGCTCAGCATTCTGCGCCTGTGGAAAATCAATGGCCAGACTTGTATTTTTAAGCTTCCGTAGATCTGCAGATCTACGACCGCTACCATCACACCAGAGGTCGCAGATTCACACCCGTCGAGGTTTACTTTCTGGGTTCGTACCACTTTCATCCTCCTTTATTTGTTATTTAGTTGGATTGTCATGAATAGAGTTAGGAAGAGGTTATCTTAGGCTTGGTTAGATATTTTGAATAAGTTAAGGGAGAGAGATATCATACCGGCTAAATTTTGATGTACCTACTCTTGAATCTTTGGGTTTGATTGAGTGTGCAAAAACTTGTTTGATCATGGGGGAATGGGTAACTTTGTTCATGTTAATACCCCCACTTACAAGGAATTGACTTATGAGTTCATGGAGAGATTTATTTTTGTTTGTTGTGAGGATGAGAATATCCAACACATCACTTTCATGTACCAGGGCATGAGTATGAGGTCTTGGTGACTGCACTAAGACTGTTTTTGAGATTATTGGCAAATACACCGTAAACTGGATGCATGGTGGTGGTTGGTATCAAGACTTTTGGGTTGCCGCCACCAGTGGCGGAACTAGAAAGAAATCACAGGAGGGGCGGGGAGGAGCGGGGCTGGGGCGGGGATAGGTTAGGAGGGGCTGGGCAGGGGCGGAACAGTAAATTAAGCCTTGGTGAGGTTTGGGGGGCGGCCGCACCGGCTCGCCCCCCTCAGTTCCGCCGTTGGCCACCACAAGGGATACGCTCAACACCAAGGTTGAGTACAACTACAAGATACTTACCTGTGTTTGAGGCTTGTACAACCTGCTATCACTTTCTTTTTTAGGGTAAGGCGACATCAACAAGATAACCACGGGTGATTTCAGGTGGATTTGGTGTTTGACACTGGAGAGAACAGTCGTTCTAGATTGGGTTGAGCTTCTTTTAGAACTTTGCACCATTACCCGCAATAAGAACAATGGGAAGATTGTCTTGGAAGAGATGATTACCCTTATTGCATGAAAAAAAATTATAGCGTGGAATTTTTTTTGACCCAACTAATACGTTGCTTTCCAATGGACTGTAATGCCTATTTGCAGAGAGAAAAAAATGTCTGGAAGATAGATTTCCTACATTTTGCATTCTCGTGAGGATGGATCGCATATTCCTTTTGGGTTGAATGCTGCTAATTTCTACCTGGTTGGTGATAGTGAGGCTGGTGATAGTGAGGCAGAGGATGAGGAAGATAAAGAAGAAGAGATTAGGGGTGGGAAAAAAATCGAAAATCGAATTATTTTAATTTGAATAACCTGAACCATATTTAAAATACGGTTTTCGGATAACCGAATTGAATATCGCTTTTTGTTTGGTTTTGGATATGGAAACTCAACCCGAAACCCGACCCGAATACTGAATTACAATTAATAAATGAATATAATAAATAATATAATCCTAAAACTTTAATATAAAATCTATAAATAAAAAGCCAAATTCATGGCCCAAACTATAAAATCTTGAATTTTGAATTAATTTGTGTATTTTTAATATTTTTAAAAATCTTAAATTCAAATTCGGTTTATTCGGATTAGATCCAAATTCAAACCGAAACTGAATTTTTAACTCGGTTCAGTTTATTTGGGTTATTTGGGTCGGATTTGGTTTTGGGCTTTTTAGAGGCAAGCCCGAATAATCCGAACCGAATTAAAAATTCAGTTTCGGTTCAAATTCGGATCTAATCCGAATTTGGTTTTGGGCTTTTTAGAGGCAAAACCGAATAATCTGAACCGAATAACCCGAATAACCCGACCCGACGTTCACCCCTAGAAGAGATGCATTACGACCATGGTTAGTAGTCAAGCTGAGCATTCTTAGGATGATGAATTGTCTACCTAGATGACTTGTTTGTCTTTCTAACAGATGAGTTATATGTGCAAAAAAGATACCTTACTAAGAATGTGAGCTTCTTTATGGGCCAACAAGATCACAACTCTAGCCAGAGGACATAGTTCATGCACCGCCAAGAGGAATCCTTCCTACACTATGGCTACTATCCACCAGGGTGAGTTGCTATTTATTTTTTCCCACTATTCTTTATATTTTCACCAGTGGAGAAAGGGGTGATTAAACACAGTTCTATCAAATCAGAAAAGGAACTTTAGAACCGAATTCTCTGGCCTCGCCTTTGATCGATTTTGATCAAAGGCGGTACGAAAATCGCCTTTGTTTAGGGTCCAAAATAGGTTCCGAATTTGGAACATATTCTGATCCTCTAAAAAAACGGCAGGAAACCAGAGGTTTCTGGCAGCAAGCAAACAAATAAAAGAAACAAAACAGTACCGATAATATGTAAACAATACAGATCTGACCAAACACAAAATAAAAATAAATAAAAACCACACTTTTTATTCTCCGGGTAGTGGTGGAGGATGCACAGAAGGAGCATGGTGGCGTACCTTAGATCTGATGCGGTGGCTAACCTTCAATCCGTTGTGACGGTGGAAGCCCCAGTGATGGCGTGGTGGTGGAAGACGCGGTGGATGAGGCAGAAGACCCAGAAGCGACGGGTGAGGCTCGAATTAGGTGTGCTTCAATGCGGCATCGTCGAGAACGGAGGGAGACGACGGGTGAGGCTCGAAACAGGTATGCTCCAATGCGCCGTCGGTAAGAGGAAACCCTAAGTGAGGGGGCAGGAAAAAGGAGAGAAGGAGGTGGGAAAAAAAGAGGACGAAAGCGGGAGGAAACCCTAGGGAGGGAGAAGAAAATGAAGGAAAAAGGATAAAGGGGAGATATTGGGTAAAAAATCAGGTCATTAAACGGTTCTAATTGTAGAACAACCTTTAAAATAACTTTAAAAAAGTGATTTGGGATAGCACTTCCAAACTTCATACCTTAATTAAAGGCGAATCTACTTGTGGAACTACCTTTAACCGGTTTCCATTAAAGGCGGAACCGCCTTTATTTGTTTTCCAACCACCTTTAAAATGAAAAAGGTGACCTGGGAGGGAGTTCTGAACTCGAAACCTCGTTCAGCTCCTCATTAAAGGCGGTTCCTCAGGAACCACCTTTGATCATTGCCTTTAAACAAAGGCTCTCCACTAGTGTTTATTTCATTGAGAACAATGCAATCTTTAAGTATGGTGGAGGGATAACACTTGGTGATATGTGTTGCATAACTCCACTTTTTCAGCATTTGATTCTAAATTTAGGAATGAAAAAGTTAATGAATTTTTTGGGATAAGTCAAAAAACCGAAAGGGCGGCTTAGGTAAAAAGAAAGTAGTTTGGCCAATATTAAGCTGGGGCAAAATAGGCTTAAAATATGGGGGGGGGGGATAAGAGTGGTCAGATGAAAACCCATAAGTGCGCCTAAGAGTGAATAGAAAAGTACGGATGTTAGGACTTGTTTGTGATTAGCATGTATGTTGAGTTAATTGATTAGATTTTAAAAATTTTGGATTCAAATTTTCTTTGTACTTGTCTAGACCTTTGATTGTTATGTTTCTATGAGTACATTTCCATAGCTTATTTGGGGACAAACAAGGTCTAAGTATGAGGGAATCTGATATGTTGTATCTGTATAACAAAAATGATAATTATTATCATAATTTGGGATGTTTTAGACACAAATTATATGTAATTATGTAATCCGGAGTTGAGGCGGAGAACTGAAGAATTATGAGGATTTATAGAAAAAACAAGATTTGAAGAGCTAAATCTAAAGACAAAGAGAAATCAACGATTGCAGCTTCCAAGGTTGCGACTACGACGTACATCGGGATTAGGATTTTCTAGATGGAATTCCTCGACCTCAAAAGTAATCAGGATTAGGATTGTCTCAAAACCAGCGCCATACTTGTAAGTCAATGAGACTTTATTTTAAATCCTAGTCGATGGGATTTCAGCAGTTGAATGCAAGATTTAATGAAAAAGTGGCTGATAATATTCCATATATAATCGAGAAAATATGGCCCCACAAATCGTTACACTAGGTCAGTATTAGTTTAGATATAGGAATTACAGCAGGCTCTTTTTTATTAAGTAATTACTTCTACATCACCTACATACCGAACACATCTCTGATATCAGAAAATGTAACCTACTTTGAATCAAAGGTCAATGCACAACGGATGGCCACCGTACAACCTCCTAGCAAGAATTACAGATCTTTTTAACCCCCCTCACTGTGCCCTATAAACCTAACATTCCCACTCTATCTAGAAAAAAAATTCTCCACCTATTACAACTTTCCTTCCCTGCATCCAACCACCAATTTGATTACATGGATTCATCACGATTAGAGAACATTCAAAATATTTTCGTAGGTAATTTCTCATCTCTTTAGGCTTCAGATCTGAAGAAGTGGTTCTTCATGGTATGTTTTTTTAACATTGTTAATTGAATGGAGTTACCTATGTTAACGGAGTTTTTATTGTTGTTAATCGACTCTGGTATAGCAGTTCAACTTATCTAAAAAAAATGGATTTTTGCAGGAAACCCTAGACCATTGTTCTTGTTCGTATCCGTTGATAAAATTATGAAATGCATTTGCTTGGGTTTGTGTAGGTGGAATTCATTCTATAGAAAGATTTAATTACAAAGAAAAATCAACCATGGAATACAAGATAGATCCAAACCAAGTTGTCATTGAGCATAACGAGATTATGAGAACAAGAAATGGAATACAAGGTAAATTTTCATTCGGGAAGATGTAAAACGCCCATCTATTTGCAACCAAGTGATGTTGACTAATATTGAGAATCCCCTTGTTTTTTATCATATGTTAGGTATGCTTGGAAACCTAGTGTACAAGGTGATGACGGCACCAGTTGGTCGCTCCAAGCCCGCTTTGAAGTTTAAGGAAAATGATAAAATTTCCCACTGGAGGATGACAATCTCGCAATGACCCTTATAATGTACTTCTATACCATTTGATTTTGTTCATTTCCAATACTCATGTTATGTAGTTGAATCTGAATTCAATGTTAAGAGGTTTTTTATAAGTTCTTGTCACTAGTGCTTCCTACATATATTGTTCTTCATTTTGTTTGGTTGTAATGCACAAGGTGTTATGAAAATGATTTTAGTTTTGAGACAAACATGTGCTTATAGCCACGTCGCTATAGACGACTTTTAATTCCTACATGCTGAAAATTGACTACAACTTTTGATAGTAGAACTAAAATCATAACTAACATTGGATCGACGTGAAATGTGTGTGTTTAAAAAAGAAACTGACGTACATTTAGCTATTGCAGCTACTACTACTACAACCATAACAAATTAATCAATTACCCTACCGAGCTCTGTACCCGCTCCGAATTAAATTCCAAAAGGATGGAACTTCTGGAAGTGCATAATTGGACGACATTAATATAGTGAACCACGCTGGTAACAGTGTCATGGTATTCAATATAACACGACGATTATACATCGTCGTGCATTGTGGTACGCTGAACAACATTAGTACCAGGGATGGCGTGCCATAACCGCGTCTTAAGGCCACTCTAACCATCGTTCACACCCCATTTTGGCACTATTGAAGTTTGCCTTTTTTTTTTCTCTTTCCACGTTAATTTTCCCTTTCCATCTTCATCTTCTCTTTCCTTCTTATTTTTTTCAACTCTCAAATTTTATATCCAAGAGTTGGTAAATGTTCAATCACCAACACCCATCCCTAGAGATCATTGAAGGAACTGATAAAAACCCCAGTGGTAACAACTAGAAAATCATGTAATTTTTGGGTCAAGGGGATGAGTTAAAACTAGAATCCAAGTGGGGTCCCCGCTCATGTGACGATGTTCCCCCGAAATAGATCGTAACCTGCCCTTATTTTTCCATCCTTAAGACCTTTATAAACTCCCAGTCTCCCACACATCTATGAGCGTACATTTCGAGAAACTTTTTGATGAAGGTGTACTCAAGTGAGTTGGTCTATCTTCTTGCAAATACATATTATTACTTGTTTTAACTTTTTAAAATACAATATTTAAATTTTACAAAAAAAATTACAACATTTAAGGTAAAAGCCACTATGTTTAATCCATAAACTTATGGAAATGTCATTTTTCCTGAGACTTCCTCTACTTATTTTTATCATGATTTGACTTTTATTATTAGGATTGCAATTCTAATTATATTGTTTTTTTCATTTATTAACTTAAGTTGATTAAATTTATTATTATTTATAAAATGATAAAATACCGGCGCGTCAAAATTATTTTACGACACTTTATGTGGTAGACGTGTCCAAATATAGTCAATAGACTCAGTTGACCGAATCACTGTATCGGTGATGATGGTGTAAAAATGTAAATGTGTACTTGTATTGATAATAGAAGGCCCCCTATATGTAGGGGAAATACAAGACCAAAGGCCTACGAGAAAGGGTAAAATCTAACTAACTAAGTCCCATATGGAAAAGGAAAAGGAAAAAATGTTGGCCAGTCAACTATGGAAAAAGATTCTAACCTAAGAATATTTACCTAAACCTAATAGGAAAAGAATATTAATTACAAAATATCTTCAATACTCTTACTCAAGTTGGAGTGTGTAAGTCTAAAACACCCAATTTATGAAGTGGTAACAGAAACTGATGACGTCTAAGTGCTTTAGTGAATATATTTGCTTGTTGATTGGAGGTGCTGATATGATGAGTGACAACCTCACCAGATTGAACAAGATCTCGACTAAAATGACAATCAATTTCAATATGTTTCGTTCGTTCATGGAAAACAGAATTAGCAGTAGTATGAATGGCAGCCCGACTGTCACAAAATAAGCTCATAGAAGAAGAATGATCAACACCAAGCGAACGAAGAAGAGACTTAATCCATATTAACTCACAACAAACCACAACCATAACACATTATTCTGCTTCAGGTAAGGAGCGAGAGACCGTAGGTTGTTCCTTAGTCTTCCAGGAAACTGGAGATTCGCCAAGCATCACAAAATATCTAGATAGAGATCATCGAGTAATAGGACATGCTGCCCAGTCAGAATCACAGTAAGTAGTTAAGTGTAAAGAACTCTTAGCAGAAAGAAATCATCCCTGATCCGGATGATGTTTTAAGTAGGGCTGGCATTTTGAGCCAAAATACCATATCAACCAACTTACCAACTGAATTACGTACCATTTGTACCGAAAATGTTAGTAACTGATGATGTGGTATGGTAGTACCGTAGCACACATTTTTGATGGTATGGTAATGGTATTGAGAAAATATTACCATGGTATTACCGCACCGCACCACATATTTATATATTAAAAATATAACTAATATTATGTGAAACTTGAGTTTTTATTTAGTTATAAGACTTAGTCATTTGTTAATATTATAACCAAATTAATATTTTAAATATGTAATATATATTTTTTCCAATATGTTAAGAAAATATTTTAAACTTTTACCAATATGTTGGATATTGGTAAAAGTTTAAAATATTTTTTAAAACTAGATTTCTTGACAACTCACATTTTTGTTCTAAACCTTACAAAAAAAATTAAAATCATATTTCTCTTTTATTTATTATAACTTACTTATTACCCAAAGTCTTGTTTTAGACCAAGCAACCATTAGACGGAGGCATTTTATATTTGATTTAACTAATGGGATAATTTAATGTTTGTTTTTAATTATTTTAACAAGGTTTGATCCTATAATTTTGAAAAACTTTTAAAATGTATCATAATGTATAAATAATTATAGTGCAAGCTTAAAAATTATTGAAACGGCATTTTTCATGATTGGTCGATCGTTAGTCGGTCTAACAAGAGAATTTCTTGACTTAGTATAGTTCTTATTTTGATGTTATCTTACTTTATTGTTATTATGATTAGAGAATATTTAATATTCTAAAATTAAGATTATACAATAGAAAATGTTGAATATTTATAATTTGTTTTATGGGAAAATAATTAATTCATTATAACTTATATTCAATAGTATTATACCATACCGTATCGATACCAACCAATTTTTGTGTATACTGATGTGTTGGTATGCCAATAATTTGGTACGGTATTGGTTTTTAAAAACAATATACCGACATTGTTGGTATGGTACGTGATATTAGTAAAAAGTGATGGTAACCATACTGAATCCACCCCTAGTTTTAAGTAATGAAGAACACGCAAAGATGTATGCCATTACGCCAAGTGTGTTTCTTGCATAAATTTTGCAAGTGTATGAACCGAATAACTTAACTCAGGTCGAGCGTTGGTGTGATAAATCAGTATCCCAATCAACAGATGATAGCGCACATGATCATCAAATCGAGGACAAGTAGCACGCACGAGATCATACCGTTGTTCCATGGGAAAGTCAGTTGGCTTGGGTGCTAAAAATCCAACATCAGATAAAATGTCAAGAACGTATTTTCTTTGAGAAAGAAACATTACATCTGGATTCCGAGCAATCTCAATTCCAAGAAAGTATTTAAGAGGACCAAAATCCTTCATATGGAAGCAAGAACTCAAGTATATCTTGAACTCACTCATGATAGAAGTTGGTGTGCCAGCAATAATCATCAACGTAAACCAGCACATGTGACTCATGAGAATCACGAGTAAAAGAGAACAACGAATAATCTATTTTACTCTGTACGAAACCAAATAACTTAAGGGTCTCTGTCAATTTTGCAAACAAATTCCCAGGAGCCTGGCGAAAACCATTTAAAAAAAATTAAGTTTGCAAACAAGACCAGAGTTAGGTAAATGATAACCCGAAGGGGGGCGCATGAATACCTCCTCCTCAAGATCACCATGTAGAAAGGCATTATGAACATCCATTTGATGAATGTCCCACCCTTTAATCACTGCAACAATAAGAAATATGGGAACATAACTTAACTTTGCAACAGGAGCAAAGGTTTCGGTAAATTTAGTACCTTCAATTTGACGATTGCCCAAAACAACAAGTCGAGCTTTATAACGCTCGATGGAACCATCAAAATTATATTTAATGCAAAAATCCCACTTACAGCCAATATCGTACTTGCCAGGAGGGAGAGGAGACATAACCTGAGTATGGTTGTGCTCAAGCACATCAATTTCTCCAGCCATTGCTGCTTGCAAGTGCGCGAAGCGGAAAGCTTCCGCATAAGAAGAAGGATCTGTGCTAAAAGCCACTGCACCCAAAAATCTAGAATGCAAAATCAAAAACTTATCACGGGAAATTTAATCAGCAATAGGATAAGTAATACCTGAGGACAATGACGAAGGCGTAGAGGGTGAAACATCAGTGGGGGGTTATTGGAGAAGGCTGAGCAAACATAGTCTTGAAGATGAGCAGGTGGACGATGAACATACGAGTTATGTCGAGTAGGACCGGGTGCTGGCGATGACTCAGGTTCAAAACCCATCTCGTCGGAGCTAGCAGGATCCAACAGCAAGGCCTTAAGGGAGACTGAACTTGAGCTCTTAACAGGCGTTGCGATGGGGACGTCTGGTGAAGGAGGCGCAGCTGGATCAGGAGTGGATGACAGCGGCAGCTCCGGCGGTGGCTGTTGGTGATTGAAAGGCAGCAGTAGGTCATCGACCGACATGACTGGGGAGGAGACAACATCTTCATTTTCTTTTCGGCGGATGAAATTTTCTTCTTTAATGAGGCAGGAAGCGTTAAGTTTAATGGACAAGTGAAGAAATTTAACCTTCTCTAGAACCTTTGGAAGAAATTTCTCAAGGTTTATGTATGCTTTCCTTTTTTTCCTACAAGCTCGCCTTTGAAATAGAAGGGTTGGAATAGTAAGAGGAACTTGCTGATGAGTAGATGTTGGCTTCTCGTCGATGGAATTTGTGTTGACCAATGGCAAAAAAATTATGTGGGGATGAGAGGCCAATTGAAATTTGACACGTGGCAAGTGAGTTAATTTAAAAATGTAAAATGTAAAAAATGAACTTTTGACCTCACTTACTTGCCACATGTCATATTTCAATTGACCCCTAACCCCCACATAAAATTTTTTGGTCATTGGTCAACGAAAATTCCATTGATGAGAAGCCAACATCTACTCATCAGCAAGTTCCTCTTACTATTCCAACCCCTCTATTTCAAAGGCGAGCTTATAGGGAAAAAAGGAAAGCATACATAAACCTTGAGAAATTTATTCCCAAGGTGATAGAGAAGGTTAAATTTCTTCACTTGTCCGTTAAACTTAACACATCCTGCCTCATCAAAGAAGAAATTTTCATCCACCGAAAAGAAAATGAAGGTGTTGTCTCCTCCCAGATCATTATTGAAAAAGGTGACCTTACTGCTTTGGATGAAGATGAACTTCTCCAAATATGATCCCAACTAGTCAGTGGGTATCCTACCTTTCCTGGTGACAAACTACCTTACCAAATTAGGAGACACCGCCATTTTAATCTATTGAAACCCAGTGAAGTCTATACCACCATCATTTAAATAGTTGGAAACATTCTTCGAAGAAGACCCAGTTGTTGCACCACCAACGAATCACAATTAGCAAAATCAGAACCACCCGCACCTTTATGTACCCACTTCGAGCCGAGAAAATACACCAGAGATCACCAACACAATCCTACAACGCCAGGTAATCCCTATCAACAAAAATTTCTAAAATCTATAATTCTTGACAAGGGTGTAGTTTGAATCCTACATTATAAAAAGACTAAATTATTTTTTGGTCCCAAACATAACATCTTTTAAAATCTTTTGGTCCCCGGGAGCAAAACCCCATTTTTTAGTATCCCACAACTTCAAAGTGAAATTTTCGGTCTCCAAAACTAGATTTCGGGTTGCTTTCCGGTAGACTATGTTGTTTTTTGGTCTCCAACATAGCATTTTATACCATCTTTTGATCCCCAAAAACCACCTCGAATATGGTTTTGAGACCGAAAATTTCACTTAAAATTTGTGAGGTGATAAAAAACATGACTTTATTCTCGGGGACCAAAAAATGATAACAGATATTATGTTGGGGACCAAAATAATAATTTAGTCTTATAAAATGGTGGATTAATCACTTAACAAATATGCAATTTACATTTTAACTAATCACTTTATCTAGTGTTTGGAGTAGAATTATTTATGAAAAACAAACAAAATAAGTGTTTCGAGTTTTTACTGTCCAATATCTACTTCCTCTGTGCCATTCTAAATTGCTTATTTACTTTTTGATAGTCAACCTTTGTAAACTATGACCATAAATATAAATAATATATATATAATAAAAATATCACATGAGACATTGTTAGATTTATCTTAAAATTTATTTTCTAGATGTCATTTTTTATGCTGAATTATTATGGGTAACTAGAGATATTTACGGTCAGACATGGTCATTGAAAATCGTGAAAAATTAAATAAGCAATTTAGAGTGGGAAGGAGGGAGTACATGTTTTAAATAAGAGTTGGTCTCCTAACAGACAGCCTATCCATAAGATTATGGACATGCCGGAGACTAATTTGCAATTAATGCAAATTAACTAAGTTCGTGAGTTGAAGCTGCAAATTCGGGTCATAACCTTTATTCCTCAAATTGAAACGCAGAGCTTTCTTCTTCCCCAAACTCTCATCTCTACAAAATTTTCCATTCTCCCCTCTTCTTCCTTCCCAAACTTCATCTCCTTCCAAAACTTCAATCTCTTTAGTGGAGTCACCTCACCATCCGCGTAACTTCGTTGAGCCAAGGCGCAAAGGAGTTTGGCCGCAATCGATAACCGCTGAGAGCACTTGGAGGATCCAAAATTCTGCCCACATCTAGAGGAGAGGGGAGGGCAAGTTCCAGATCTGATCAAACCAATTTAATTTCAATTTGATTAAAACTGCATTTCAACTATATTGTAATTATTCACATCCCATTGAGGTTGTGTTATTCAATTGCGTTCGATATGAATGATACTGTTTTTGAGAGTTCTAGATATATGAATTTTGCTACTATAAACATGTAAAAAACATGGGCAAATATTCAAAAAATGAACTAAATGCTGCTGAAATGTTTCGTATATACCATGCACCCGTTATCTTACAATACGTATCGTTTGTGTTAAAATATGTATTTTTTTAAAAAAAAACTATGCATATGATTTATGAAACTTTTACAGGAGATCATGTATAAGTTAAATTAGAGTTTGACAATTTAAAATTAACATATTAACTCTGCATTAATTACTTTACAACATGTGTTGTTTAAATAAAATTACGCACATGATTTTAAAATGTCAATTCCTTTCATGAATAGAAAAACGTTGCCATGAGGTAGTGAATAAGCTACCTTATAAATCTTTTTTTTTGTTAAAACATGTATATGTTAGCCTACAACTAGTATTTCTTATAGTATACATAACAGAGGTCACATAATATGTAGTTTTTCAAATTTTCACACGTACTACATTTAATACCTTACAATATATATTGATTACATTAAATATATATATTTTAAAAAAAAAACATAAGCATATTTCCATGATTTAAATCAAAGAGAGATCATAGAAAGTCATGCCAGTGTGAAAGCAACACGTGTAAAGAATTGCATATTTTGTATAGAAAACATACAAATGTTGTCAATTTCAAACATGAGAGGGGATCTCAATATCTTTAAAAAATGGAAGATAAAGTGCTCATGACAGAAATCTTCCATTAGGGAACTTATAATTACAACAGTATTCCTATCTAAAGTAACTAATAGTCTCTAATACAATGAATCATAAATTATTAATCTTCGAAAGGGGATCATATTCGAATCTTCAAGTTCAGTGACATTTTCATTTGAATCCTCCTCATGTCAGAACATCTTGTGGAGTCCAATGTTCAATATTTTCTGATTCCTTAAAAGTTGTAACCACTCCGAGTTTAAATCCAACTCCTACAAAAAGTCATACATGTTACATATTAACAGTTGCAGCATAAAAGCAAACAGGTACAATTTTTAATTCAAAACAAACAATAATCAACAATGGGAAAAAGGTCAAACACAATCAAACTAAAAAGTACATACTGGATACTAACAGATGCAATATATAAGTAAACAACTGCAGTTCCTGATTAAAAAAGAACAACCAAAAAAATTTATATTAAAAAATCATATACAACACAACTAACAAGTACATATGAAATACTAACAAATGCAACATATAAGTAAACAAGTGTTGCTCCTAATTTAAAATAGACAATCAACAACGAATGAAAATAAAATGGCATATACAGTACAACTAACAAGTACACGTTGAATACTAACAAATGCAACATATAAATAAATAGATACACCTTGTAATTCAAAACAAACAATCAACAACGAATGGGAAAAAAGTTATTCACAGTACAACTAACAGATAAACTTTGGATAATAGCAGTTGCAACATATAAGTAAACAAATGCACCTCGTAATTCAAGACGAACAATAAACAAGTTTGTTGTAACAACAAGAGGACAATTCAAAATCAGATCACAGAATAAGATACAAATCAACTCAAATGCAGAAAAGCCTCGCAATTCAAGACGAACAATAAACAAGTTTGTTGTAACAACAAGAGGACAATTCAAAATCAGGTCACAGAATAAGACAAAAAATCAACTCAAACACAGAAAAGTGATGTCTAACCCTCAACAAAACAAAGAACATAACAAATATGAACAAGAGAACAAAAATTGAGCAATAATACAATCGGAAACAAATCCTATACATACGACATACCTCATCCGGCAAACAATGAAACAAGCAACAAAGAAACAAACCAGCGGCGACGGCGGAGAAGAATATGAGATTCAAGCACACGGAGAATTTCGAAGAAGGGAAGAAATGCAAAGGAGATGTGAAGAAATTGTGGGAGAGAGAACAGAGAGATCGCCGAAGAGAGACGACGATGTCACCGGGGAGGAGGAGGAGAATGGTGCTGGAGTCGGGGAGGAGGTGGCGTCGAGGAGAAGAAAGAGGTGACGTCGAGAAGGGGAAGGAAGACAGTGGAGGAGGAGTTGATGTATATGTCGATACTTCCAGATTTTCAGATCTGAACTAATGGACTTGGCCCGCAAATTTGGATAGATTTTGTATTAATTGCAAGCAGGTTCCTAGCCTGTCAATAAATTTATGGAAATATCGCATTTTCTGAAACCTTATCTTTAAATAATGTATAAAGATCATGACTTGGTTATGCACTTCTTCAGAGATGCTCTTTGGAACCTTGTTAAACATACCTTAACTGTTTTCCTATCTTCTCTTCTGTCCATACAAAATAAAATAAAATACCGACGGTCATTTTAGTCATTCGCCGCCTTATGCTAAGCTGATTTTCCCCTTTTTTTTATAGTAATATTAATTGTAAATTTAGGAAGTAAAATAAATCCGTTGTAGTCTAGGTGGTTAGGATACTCGGCTCTCACCCGAGAGACCCGGGTTCAAGTCCCGGCAACGGAATCATTTCTTTTTATATTCCAATGGAATCATTTCTTTTTATATTCCAACATTGCGCAATAAAACGAATAACTTAGAACTCTAAGAAATACACAAACTATTATTAATCCTTCACAAGAGCGGTTCAATTCCAAGATTACATTCATCTTCTCAATGGTCTTAAGCAAATATGCCTTTCTTGTACAATTTATCCCCACCTTCTGCAGGTGAATTATAATTTTGGTTCACAGCTGCCATTGTGTGCGATGCATTTTCCACCACTCTTGAACCAACAACTGCTTTGGCATTCCAATGCCAAGGTTGAAGCAATGGTGAGCACATTTTTGGATAATATGGTCAGGAGGGATGAAGCATCACTGATCCCCAATCCTGATCCCCGATCTTCCGCTCCTTTATCCTCCTCCTCATCAACAAGTTTCCCACATCTTCTTTCTCGATCTCAGTTATGCTTCTCACCATTGATATGCACAGGAGAAGCTCCAACACCACGTCTTCTTCGGGTAACACTTCCACTGTCAGCAGCCTCCAGTTCAGAAGCACGGTCTCTTTTCCGCTTGGATTCTCCTCTGCGATCCTTACTAGCGTCACAAATCCATCTTCTTGTTCTTCTTTCTCGGGTTCATCATCATCGTTTGGTCCTTTCCTCACTTGATACTGCATTTTCCTCCCTTTGAGCAACTTTATCTGAAACAATGTTGCGCGCCCGTTAACCTGATCATGCATGATGCATTTGAAAACTTTTTAGAGTTCTGTTTTGGGATGGAGATAGTAAATCATATTATAAGAAGTGTGACATAGTAGCCTACCATTGTGTCTGTAGTGCTTTTGTTTTTGACTTCAAAGTTGAAACCGGAGGTAGACGTTGTCGATCCACGACGAACCAAAAGTTCATTCCCTGTTGATAAGTTCCATGAAGCTTGCCACCCTTGAGGTGGTTCTTGAGGTGTTGCAGTCC
>JAULKM010000008.1:15506483-15543314 GCA_032355605.1 Rubia tinctorum
ATCCAATTCATATATGCATTCATTCATTTCTAAAATGAATGACCCAATAAAATATAAAATAAACGGGGATAAAATCAAATAATAAGTTATGCAATTAACCATACTAAAATAATTAAGTTAACTAATTTCTATAATTATTAACCTTAATTATTTCCTTTGTCATATTTAATAATTTTAAATTACTAAATAATCTAAATATATTAGACAATCCATACCAAGTAATTAAGTCAACTAATTTCTAAAATCATTAACTTCAATTATCTTTACCTAATATTTAATTATTTTAATCAATAAAATAATTAAAATTTTAATAATTAAATACATCCAAAAAACTTAATTAATAAAGATTCATTTTTGTTTAATTTTAATTTCAAAAATTAAAATTACAAACCCTTTGTTCATATTTAATTTTAATTTCTAAAAGTAAATTTCTCCCAATCAAAATCATATTTATTAAATTAAAATACTGAGATAACTGAGTCCAGTTTTTTAAATTTAAATTTTATTTATTATAAATTATTTGGACTAACCCGGACCGATTCATCCCAGACCAGACCAGAAAACCCGGCCTGGTCAGAACCGGCCGGGCCATACTGAGCTGGGCCTCAATACCCAACCATAACACCACAAAAATTTCGGCCAAATTATTCACATGGCCCAGCCACATAATTAATGAATTTGGCCCACCCAAATTAATTCTAAACCTAACAAACACAATCTGCAACTAGGGTTTACTGCTAGGGTTTAGCAGCCGCTAGCGCCAGCGCCTTGCCACCCCTGACCTAGCGGCGGCGCTACAGTACCCGCCGGTGAACAGTAAATCTGGCGGGTGAACAGTGAAACTTTAATTTTTTTAATAAAAAAATCTGAGTGAGTTTAAATCAAATCAAATCAAATCATCCAATAATTAATTTGATAAACACGAATCTAAACACAAAATTATGTAAATCCCATCTTCATAATTTTTTATCAAACTAAAACATGCAAGAAGTTCTGATACCATTGTTGGGAATTGATTAAATCTAATTTAGCGGAATATCAATAACCATATTCAAGATCTCATGCATGCATTCAACCTGAATCTATCTAAGGGTTTAAATTACCTTTGTAGCGTGCAGAGAAACGTTCAATCACGGAGAAGAGAATCTCATATGCAATCCCTCTATACGTATCCACACGGCACGATCAGATCGCCTATGCCGTTATCAGCTTAGAACAGATCGAGGTTGGTTTTATGAGAATGGTAGGTTTATTCTGTTTCTGCCGTCTGGAACGGTCAGGTTCAAGAATGTTTGTCGTAAGGTTTATTCCTGTAAAGTATCTATTTATACAAAATAAACATGACAGTAAATCCTAACCTAAAGTCAATCTGGGCCCATCCCAAATGAATTTAATGAGTTCTAAACTCACTTCTCATATAATTACTATTTGGACTCTAAGCTCAATAGTCATTTCTTTTTATCCAATTTCATACCTTGTGTGTGACCCTATAGATTCAGTCATAATAAGGTGCAATCTCAATATAATTAATGCTAACTGATCGAAAGCAGTTTCCAGCTAAACATTCTGATCACTCAAAATAACTGAATTAATTATCCCCATAATTAATTATCAATCTATATTATGGAAAATGCACATTGAATGAAAGACACTATTCCAACAAATTGAAGGCAAAAAATTGGGAGAAATATCATCCGAGTGCAGATTTAAATGTATTCAGAAGGGGAAAAACCAAAAGTAATGATCAGAATATGCAAAAAAAAAAAAAACTATCACCAAAATCATGATATACAAAAGGTAGAAATTGTAGAGTCGTATATGGATAGTAAGGTTGAGGTATGGTTTCAAAATGAAATATCTAGGAAAGTGACTCTCTAAGAGAATTTTTGTGATTCGCTAATGAGAAAATTCTCAGGAATTGGGGGCAGAGATGTAGTGGAAAAATTCACCAAGTTATATAAGAGGAGTAGTGTCAGAGTAACAAGAGTCACTTGATGATCTCGGAATTATGATGGCCAGAAAAAATTATGGAAAACTTTTTTGGTTGTATCCACTCCCACTTGTTTGGGCTTAAGCAGGGGCGGAGCCAGGAAATTTAATTTGGTGGGTCATAATTTAATTTG
Organism: Rubia tinctorum; assembly: GCA_032355605.1. Lineage (NCBI taxonomy): Eukaryota > Viridiplantae > Streptophyta > Magnoliopsida > Gentianales > Rubiaceae > Rubia > Rubia tinctorum. The sequence goes on from JAULKM010000008.1 coordinate 15,508,607, forward strand.
GTGCCTTTATCTTAGAAATTTATGCTAAAATTTTGAAAATTTAAGGGTGCAATGGGTCTAAATTTTCAAAAAAATTCTAGGGCATTAATAAAAAATAATATATTAATTAACTAAAAAAATTAAAAATCTATGTTTTTTTTTTAAAAAAAGGTAGGGCAATTGCCCTACCTTGCACCTTAATGGCTCTGCCACTGGCTCAAAGCTTCTTTGTTGGTTTAAAATCTCCCATCTCTTGTTAGGGTTCAAAGTTTCTTTTTATGCTGATATCTCCCTATCTCTTGTTCGGGTTCAAAGCTTCTTTGTATGTCTGGTATCTCCCTAACTCTTGTTGAAGTTCAAAGTTTCTTTGTATGTTTGACATCTCTCCATCTCATGTACAGTCTCAAACTTTCTTTGGCACCTTATCATTAGTGGAGAACCCTTAATTAAAGTCACTCAATCAAATACGGTTCTTGAGGAACTGCCTTTGATGAGAACCCTAGAGAGGTCCCGAGTTCAAAACTCCCTCCCAAGTCATCCCAAAAATTTTAAAGACATTTTTTTTATTGATTAAAGGCAGTTCTTCAAGAATCGTCTTTAACTGGGTGCCTTTCTTAGGCCTTTTTAATATACTATATAAACTAAAATCCAAAACCTTATATTTTCTTCTCTACTTAGATTATTTTTCCAACACTCGGCCTTAAGATTAAACGTTTCGAATCCCTCTCCCTCATTACAGTATTCTGCCAGCCTCCCCCCTGTAAACCCCATTCCACCGCAGACTTTCCACCCTCAGCGTTCTCGACCAAATCTCTGCATCCCTCCCCCTGTAAACCCTAGTCCACTGCTCGCCTCTCCGTGGACAAGCTCACTGTCACTGCTCGTTGGGGGAGATAACTCTGCCGCTCGCCACTCCGCGTTTGCCCTCCGCCGCTGCTCGCCACACCACTGGAGACCGTGCCGCTGGAGATGCCGCTGCTCGTCGTTGCTATTTGTCAAACATGTTATCTGTGCATCTATTATAGCTCTGGTTAATAATCTGCTCGATCTGTTGTAGTCTCACCGGAGAAGGCATCTTTAACCTCCAGATCTACCCCTGTTTTGTTGCTCTTCCATTGGAGAAGGCCATTAGCTGCCGAAAACCTCAATTTCTGGCAGTTTTTTTAGAAGGTTAGAAATATGTTCCGAACTCGGAACCTATTTGGACCATAATTAAAGGCGGTTCTTCGAACCGACTTTGATCATTTTCAATCAAAGTCACTACCATAGAAGTCACCTTTAAAGTGACTTCTATTGTCCGATATAACCGCCTTTAATAAACCACCCTCCACTAGTATATCTCCCAATTAACCGTACATATAAGTGATATAGTGTGCATTTATACTCCCTGTGTTTTTCTATTTATGACACCATAGGTTTAGATGTTTGGATTTAGGTGAAGAAAATGAATGGATGAAATTGAATGTAGAAAGTAAAAAGTAGAATGAGTGGATGAAATTGAAAGAAACTTAAAAAATGGAAAGAATGTCAAATAAAAGAAAACATTTCTTTATAACAAGTGTGTCATAAATAACAAAACAGACGGATTACGATAATTTGATTATTAAGATAGGCATATGTATATCATGAGACATGTTAATATTTTTATCGTATAAGTGAACTTAAAATTTAAATGCGAGAAACAAATAAGAAGTAAGGACTAGGGATGGCAGTGGGGTTGGATTTTGGTGGAGATACGTCCCGCATCCGTCCCAATGGAGTGGGTATGAATGTAGTTTTTGTGGGGATGAGACGGGTACGAGTATGAGTATGGAAATTGATATTCGTCATGAGTAGTGAGTCTGACATGGATATTAGTTCATACTTGCCCACCCCGCCCCGCCCCGCCCCACTATACCCGCTATGTACAAACTAATTTATTATATAATAAACTATTATTTATTCAAAATGTATATGTTTTACTTATAATATTTTCATGTAAATATTTTAATATTTTAATATTAAAATTAGTAGTTTTAACCTAAATTTTAGGTGTTTTTTGGAGATATAAATGAGTGAGTAAAATTCATTTGAAGTGGATATGAAAACTCAAGTGGGTGATGGGGTTGGGGTGAATTTTAGATAGTACCCGATAAGGAAAGGGTGAATTTTAATATTGTATTCGCCATGGGTGATGGGCCGGGTATGAGTATGAAAATTTTAGGTGACCATGAGTATGCAAATAGCATAATCCGTACTCGTCCCACCCCATTGCAATCCCTAAGCATGTGAAAATTTGTATATATTAGTGAACAATTGAGGGGGGGATTTTATTAATGGAAAACTATCAATTGAGGGGGGATTTTATTAATAGAAAACAATCAATTGAGGAGGAGGAGTAACCGTCCGACATGGCAGCCTCATGCTTTGATTCCAGTAACACTGTTCACTACAATAAACATGAAAAGAAAAGGAGGGAAAATATTTATTTTAAAAAACTAATTGATAGTATCTTAACAATTATGAACACGCCATCAAATGGTCATCTTTGGTCTAATCTCTATGCCCTCAAAAATCAACTCCGCTTTGATGTGCTGCTCATGTAACTCTTCAGGCACATTTTCACCTCTTTTTCACCTCTTTTTCACTTCCATCATGGTAAAACACTCCCAATTCCAGCTCCAGCCATCCATCCATCTTTCCTCTCACTCAGAACCCTTTCTTCCCCTCCTACAAAACCTAGAATTCAACGGCCGATTCATCCCTCCATCCAACACGCAGCCGCTACAAATGCAACACGTGCTACATTCCTCGCCACTGGCCTTGTGCCGGAGATGGGTACTACCATGGAACTTGTAGTCATTGGCTTGAATTGAAACCTCGGAAGGAAATGAGTGCAAGCCGCGAGCGCGTACTGCGAGTTTGATCACCAGGTAAAAAATGTGTAAAAAATGGAAGATGTGATGAAAATGGAAGCAACGGTGTAAAAAATGGAAGATGTGATGAAAACGGAAGCGGCGGTGGTTTGCAAAATAGGGAAGAGAAAAGTGGGGTTCGCAAAAAAAAAGGAAGAGAAAAGAAGGGTATTACAATTATTACCTATTTTCTCCCTTTTTTTGCAGAGGGGCAATTGCATCATTACTTTGAATTTTGACCAAAAATAGCTGAATTGGATAGTTTGACATTTTCATGGATTATTTAGGTCATTTTGGCACTTTCAAAAACTAAATATTTATATTGGCACATATATAATACTAAATGTAGGGTTATTTTAACACTTTTCTCAATACTCTATCTTGATACCATTCAAAATTTCTTAACTGGATTAATTTATAGACGGTTATCCTAGAATTCCGTCATAAATATAATTTTAGATGGTTATTTACATTTTTAAAAGGAGCATTTAGACATATTTTTTTGTCAATATCTTGAAAGACGGTCTTTCCATAAGCCATGAAAATACCGAGGTTTTAACGTCAAATTAGAAGAAATGAAAATAAATTTTTCGAGTTGCATTAATTAGGTCATAAATCTTATAACTACTGCATGTTGTATAATAAAATTTTAATATTGCAATGAAAACTTTTTACCTTTTTATTATTATAATTAAACCCAGTCTTTCAATAAACCTATGGAAAGATTGTATTTTCCATACCTTTGCCTATATTTCTTCAATTGCGTTCTTGAAGATAAAATCGGAAAAAATATGTCAAAAGGTATTTCTTTTAAAAAATATACTGCAGTTACTAAACCTTTCATTTATGTTAGACCTTTCATTTATGTTGTCATTTAGGAAAATAACAATAGTTTGACCTTGTTTAGCGTGTGTTTAACAGAGTTGTGCTTGGGGAGACCAACTTCTATTCCCCCAAAAAAAATATTTTTCTTCTGAAATAAGCACTTTTTAGCAGTCACAAGTGGGAAAAAGGGTAATTAAAGGCAACAATAAAAAATGATTCCTTTGATTTTTGAGAAACCGCCTTTAATTAAGGTACGAAATAGGTTCTGGATTCGAAACTTCCCTCTCAGGTCAACCTTTCAGGTTAAAGGCAGTTTTAAATTGATTAAAGGTTGTTCTAATCAAAATTGATTAAAGGCGATTTTATTACAGAACTACATTTAATGGACTGCATTTGTTGGGCCTTTTGACCCACTATATAAATAAAAACCCTTAGTTTGTTTTCAGCAATATCCTTAGGTTTTCTTCCTCCACTCCCCTTCCCTTACGTCTCCCTCCCTCCCTCCACTCCTCAATCCCCCTTCACCCTCACGCTTTTACCGCCACGTTGCCTCCTTGGAGAAGGAAGCCTCCTCTGTGATGTAGTCTCGCTGTCTAGAGAAAGCCACTGCATCGTAGCCGCGCTGTTGTAGCATATATGTTCCAGATCTAGCCTTCCACCGCCTTCGCCTCGCCTTCTGTCGTAGTCTCAAGTCTTTTATTTGATTTGTGTATTTGAAAAATGCATTATTAATGGAAAAGTGTGAATCTCATGACTGTGTATTTGGATGAGTGTTAACTATTCAAGAAAAGAGTTTATTTTTTATTCAAGGCTGCCGGAAACTTCAGTTTCCCTTTTTTTAGAACCTCATAAATAGTTTCTGAATTTGGAATCCATTTCGGACCCCAATCAAAGGCGGATAAAAAAACACCTCCTTCAATGATTAAAGGCGGAAGCAGAGAAGGCACTATTCTCCACTAGTGAGCTTACCGAACACAAAAAACTTCTTAACTTATAGACAAAATATTTATAAATTTTGCCAAAACATACTGATATGTTATGCATGTGTAGAGTCATTATAGTGGCTTTGTTTGAAAATCACCTCATAATAGTTAGATTTGTTAGATAATTATGCTGCTCCTTCATCAAGTCGAATTTACACACTTACTATTTGACAGTTAAAGTTGTCAAACTTTGACCACGTATTTAAATAAATACATTAACAATAATTTTATATTGTATGTGATATTGTTAGATTTCTCGTAACATGTAGTTTCTAAATATTAAGTTTATATGTACCGGTATTATACATAGTTGCATATATTTTACACTCAAATATGTTTCTTGATAATAGTGGGAAAAAATTATGTACAAGTTTGCTTGGGATGGAGAGTAATTGTGTTGATCATTTATTTATTTATTATTTACAATTGTATTAGTAATTCGTATGATGAATTTGATAAATAGTTAATAGGCAATATTATTTGACGGATAATGTGGAAGGATATGGCTTTATGTTTTGTTAAGAGTATATATTGTATTTGAATAAAAAAAAATGAAAAACATACACACAAAATCTAATGTTTAGGCCTAACTTCAATGCCTTGTATGATAACCCCTCCCTTGAGTTGGTGGCCTTTAATTTCCCTCAAACGCATTGTGATCATCATGTCCTCATCTCCACCACCATTGTTGAAGAACTCTCCCATCTCAATCTCCATCCACCCATCTTTCCTTTCCACCGGAAACCGCTCGCCACCGTCCTCCTCCATCCTCTTCTTCATCATCTGAGACCGGTTTCCGAAGAACAAGGTCTCCATCAACCGCTCATTCTCCGATTTTGGGCCCAAGTACGCTGTGCTCGACACCACATTGTCACCTAGTACGATAGAAATCTCCGACGGGATGGAGTTAAGCCCGAATGACTGATCAGTCGTTCGTATTATGAGATATGCACCGTAGTTTGTTCTTGGAGACAACGTTTGACTTCTGATCTTGCCTTCGATCTCGACCCTGCTTGCTGTTTTCAGCTCAGCAACCTCCGAAAACCTGAAGACAAGTTCATCAACCAACATCAGTTTATGATTTTGTTGTAATCCCTCCATTTCAATTTTGAAATATAGATCAAACTTTAAAGAATTTGAAGAAATTAATTTACCTTGATTCTGGGATGGATTTCCAGCACCAGTGATTTGATTGGTCGGAATGCAAAATTGAAAGCTCTCTTGCAGAAATTGTGAAGGACTTTAAACCACTCCATTTCTCCAATGCAAAGCTCTGCATACATAAAAATAAAAAAACAAATGTTCAGTCTAACGGTATGCGAGATAGCAACACGTCCCCTCACGTGATAACATAGACCATAAATAAACGGGGCTCCGTTAGCGAAAACAAAACCGGAATGCGCTGAAAATCAAGGAACAAATTATATATTCACCTGTTTGCCACCATCTAAGAGGATGGAATCACTACATAGCTGCAAAAACAGCTCTTTCTTTGACGAGAACTTCAAAGGGACGATTGCCCGGGCTAGAATCTCTTCCCAATCCGACGGCAAGAATTCGCCCCACACCACATCGGAATCGGCAGCCGGTCGGAAGGTGGACGACACCATCGACATCCGGCATGCATCCTGGGGAGAGGTAAGGGAGCAAATTACGGAAACACAATCTTCAGGCAAAATGCTGGTAATTCCTTCCAGTACCATCTTTTCTGAGTGATTGAATTGAACTCCAATAAATCAAGAATTAATTGCCAAAATGATGAAATGGGATGAATGTTTGATTTGATTTGATTTACAGCAACTGGTGTTTAGTTGTTCTTGTATATAATGCGTTCTGTATGGTGTGCCGCCTTTGAAGATTCTTCAAAGAAGCTGCCAATGGGGCGCGTGGTGATCAATTTTGAGCTTTGGTCAACCTCAACTCTCGGCCGGTTGAATTTATTTATAATACACTTGCACGTTGTCTTTTCTATCAAGTGTTACTTTTCATTGGGTTTGAACTTTTGACCTTGACCGTGTTCAAATGTCAGATATTTGAAGTTGACTGGCTTGTTACGATTTATACAAATGAATATATACAAATACAATCATATATACTTTATTATGTGCACATTTACTCTGAGATAATTTTTAATACAAAAACAACCCTAACTACTTTGCATAATTACAAATATAACTCTAAATACTATATTCTGACATTGACTAGCCATTTCCAGCAAAACACCGAATGGAAATGATCAAAATGTCCTTTAGACCAAATATAAAAATTTAAATGGTAAAAATGCCCTTTGCTTCATCCACCACCGGCCACTACTCCACCACCTTTCTCGCTATGCCTCCGCCGCAGCTCCCCCTCCACCACCTGTCACCTCCTCTACCACTAAGGTTTCTGCCATCACCAGCCACCCCTCCCACCGTCAGCCTCCCCCTACTCCTAGGGTTTCCACCACCTCTAGCCGCCAGTCTTCCCTTCTCTGCTAAGGTTTCCACCACCACCAATCACCCCTCCTACCCTAACCTCTCAAGTCTGCTAACCTCTGTAAACTCAAATTGCAGCTAAACAATGAACTTCATCGATCACTATGTTGTATTAGGTCTTCCCACTAGAGAAGAAGGTGTAAAGCTCACGGAACGACAGATCGCCAAGTCCTTCAAAGCTAAGGCCTTGGAAGTTCATCCTCACAAACGACCTGATTAAGAGTCTGATGCAGCACACACATATTTTTTCAGAAACTGAAAGACTTGTACCAGGTTCTTTTAAATGCCACAAAGCACCAAAAAGTTTCACGTTGTTCTCTTGTCCCATCGATACCGACATCTGGAAAGGCCCGATTCATGCGAGTAGTTCGAAAAGAATAGTGAAACTGAGTTGGGTTCCGATCGGACGGGGGAGGGATGGAGTCACGACGGCGAAAAGAGAGAAGTAAAGAAAGAGAAAGAAAGAGAGGCACGACAGAGAAAAGAGAGAGGGTTATATTTGCACTTATGTGAATTAGGTTATATACCACTTTTCTCTTTATATAAAAAGAAAAGTATTTACATAACCCTACCTACTTCACATAAGTGCCAATATAATATTTTGATAATTGAAAGTAAAAATATAACCCTAGATAGTTAATATAAATGAAAATATACCTATTCCGGTAACTTTTAGCCAGAAGTAAGGGAAACCATTTTTACCCCTAGCGAAAAAACAAAAAAAACTGAAAATATATTTAAATTACTATTTAATCCCCTTTTCTTCATCTTCTTCTTCGTTTTCCCTTTCTCCTTGCTCAATGGTCTTCTCCGATGGTCCTTCTTCGATGGTCGCAACAACCCAACGTTCCTGGTGAAGGCTTCCATCTGGCCCGACGTTCTCGGTGGCGGGAATCACCACGCCACCACCAAGATTTGGACCTGCTGTTTCGTAAGATTCCAATTTGGTGTCGTTGTGGCTGAAACGACGGCACCAAGATCTGGCATCGCTATGGCTAATTTGGCGCCGCTATGGCGAGACCCATCACGCCTCTCGTTCAACGTGAAGGTTTCTCACCTGCGGCTGTTCCTGGTGGTGGTTGTTGGGGGTTGTTTCCACTATTCCTGTCGGTCATTGTTCTCGTTGTTCCCATCGACTAATATTCTCGTTGTTTCCCGTTCTTCCCATTGTTTCTCTTTGTTCCCACTGCTGGAGCTGATTGTTGTGGTTGTTGGGGGTAGTGGTTGTGGTGGCAGGGAAATGGTGGTTGAGTTGGTCGAAAGTGGGGGTGGGGTGGTGGTGGTGGTGGCCGGGTATGGGGTGGTGATGGTGATGGGTGGATGGGGGGGATTGTCCTGACACTTTTAGGTTTTAGGTTAGAGGGTATTTTGGTCATTTCATATGTGGTCAACGTCGGTCAAGGCCGAAAATAGTATTTTAGGTTTATATTAGCACTTATATCAACTAGTTAGGGTTGTTTTTGCACTAAAAATTTTCTGAGGGTTATATTGGTATTTATTCAACTAGGTAGAGTTATATTGGTATGTATCACTTATATAAAAAAAGGGATATATACAAATATAACTCTATATACTTCAATAAGTGCACATATAACCTTGAGATAATTTTTAATACAAAAACAACCCTAACTACTTTACATAAGTGCAAATATAACCCTAAAAACTATATTCCAGCATTGACAAACTATTTTCGGTCATTGACCGACAAAAAATGACCAAAATACCTTTTGAGCCTAATACAAAAAAATTGAAAGACAAAATGGTTCTTTGCTGCGAAGTCCTGCCACCTCGCCGTCGTGCCACCACCACCTTCGTTGCTATGCCTCCGCCTCCACCACCACTGCCACCTCTTCGCCACTAGGGCATCCCCCCGCCACCACTAGCCACCCCTCCCACATCAGCCTTCCCCTCCCGCCGCTAGGGCTCTCACGTCAGCCTCCCCCTCTCGTTGCTAGGGCTCCCACATCAGCATTATCCTCCTGTCGCTAGGGCTTCGGCCACCAGTATCCACCCCTCATTCTTATCGTGCAACAAATGCAGCAACGAATTACAACTATGTATTGAAAAAATCCCATTTCTTGATCCAAGATAATCCTCAAGAGCTTCTCTATACATTCTTCTCTGGCAATATCCCTTCAGAACAGAGGAGCAAACATCAGAACTCCCATTAGTGCACAAAAAACACACAATTTCTGCAGTTGGGTATGCTTGAAAAAATGAGAACAAGATCGATTTCGCAAGGTTCCCAAATCCGGACTCGAACAACAAATGCAACATTTTGCACTAGGTTTTAAAGTCCGAATCGAAATGCAGGTTCTTTTTAGCCCAGTTGAATAACTCCATGGATATTTTTGAGTCGGTTAGGGTCTCGTGAAAGATCTGGAGGAAGAGAGAATGGGTTAATTTGGGGGGTTTTGAGGATGGATTTTTGAAGGGTTTCCCAATGGTTTGTTTGTCTATGTAAGAGGACTGCGGAGATCTGCGAAATGAGTTGAGTTTCTCGGACATGAGTTTTCCAATTCGAACCCTGACCCAAACCATGATCCAATTGTTTTAGGGTTGTGGATAATGAAGTTGAGAGGTTTTTGGTGAAGTAATTGCTTGGCATCAGGCATGTAATTTTTTCGTAGAAGAATGCTATGTTTAACGTTCAATTTGGAAATGAAGAACTTTCAATTTGCATTACATATTAATTCCCACATATTCTTTCATGTGCAATTCAAAACATTTTGTGTTTTGAGAGGTGGAGTTGCAGAGAGAGTGAAGAGAGAGAGAGAGAGAGAAGAAGAAGAAGAAGAAGAATGGGTTAGGGTTTAGGATTAGGGGTATAGTAATCAATTCACTTTTTTCAATTAATTTTTTGACGGGTAAAGTCGTCTTTCAATCAAATCCGACCTTAAACTGTTGAAATGGATAAAATTTCATTTACATCAATCATCAAAATGTTATATTGCACTAATATGAATAATGTAGGGTTATATATCCTCTTTTCTCTATAAAAAAGGAAAGGAGGAAGAAATGAGAAAAAGAAGCTTAGCTTGCTTTCACTACAAGAAGCAAGTGGCTCCACTTGGCAATAGTTTCTTTTTCTTTTTAGATATTGTTGTAGCCACTATTCTCGCTTGGCTCCTTTATTTCGGCTTGTATTTATGTATAGTTTGTACAAATAGATAAGCTATCGTTCTTTTCTTTATAAAAAATTTAAAATCCCAATTGAATGGGAGGGGTTTATATATGGATCTCCGATCCTTGAAAGGAAAAAAGGAATATATTCGTTACATTCGGAGGGTCCAATTTATACATGAACATCATATCAAAAATTTGAAATCAAAAGGCAACAAAATTACCCCTTAACTAGTTTAAAACAGTTTTAAGTAGTGTTTCCGTTGAAAATATCTCCATCCATAATATCTTTAGGATGGGCAAACTACTTTAAAAACTGCTTGAAACCATTGTAAAAAAGGAGCTGAACTCTTCACTATTGTTTACTCCATTTATAGGTATGATTTGATATGGTCTTCTGATAGATTGGGTGATAAATATTTGGAAAATAATCTTGATTCCTACCGGTGAAGGAGGAAATTATTTGGTCTGATATGTCGGTTACGAAGCTCTGACTCGATTCAGAAAATACTACAGCTCCAGCCACTGTGTCTGGAGCTACCACCACCCCGATGAAGCGGTCATGGGAGCACAAGAGTGATGACAACGACAACTGGAAAACACGATGTTGTACGCATTGATCCTGGGCTATCACAAACTTCATAGGAGGAGTAAAAGGCTTCGAAAGGCTGGTGGTGAAAGAAGTTCATCTTAAGGAGCTGGCTTATCTTTATTTGTGGCTTCATTTTATCAGATTAGCACTTGCTTTTTTTTTTTATAAAATTGATTTTTCCTGAATTTGTATTGAATTGTATTTTGTGCATTTCCCATATTTGCGGATGACTTTATTTTTGTGTTATTTTTGTTGGAAATTCTGGTTCTCGTTGTTTTCGATGTCGGTAGGGGTGTTCATGAATCGGTCTAGACCGGTAAAATGGACCAAATCAGACAAGAATACAAAGACCAGAATCAAATATATAGAATTTTGGTCTGGCCTTCGGTCCAAGATTTTTTAGGATTCCTAGTTCCGGTCCGGTCCGATCCAAGATCGGATTTTTCCGGTTCAGACCGGATGGATCGGTAACTTAATCTTATGTATATATATTTTATGTATTTATAATAAATTTTCGTACTAGTTTAGATTTATTTCCGTTGGGATTGTATTCTTCCATATTTCGATGCAAATCTTTTTCTAATAACTTCTAGTATTCTATCTTTTAAATGAAAATTTTTAATTAGAATTTTTTCAACACCATTTTTTTATAGAAGAATAAATTTTACTAAAATCTTGTCCAACCAGTCCATATCGGTCCAAAATTGGAATAATTTCAGTCCGGTCCCGGTCCCTTTCAATCAGCAACTGATCCAATTCTCGGTCCAAGCTTTTTCGTGATTTTGGTTCTGGTCCTAACCTGTTCCGGTATGGTCTCGGACCGACGAACACCCCTAGGTGTCGGAGCAAAGTGTTTCAGTTGTTGTCCCTGTTGCGGACCAGGGCGATGCTCCCGTTGCTGAGGATGATAAACCTACTAATGAAAAGCTTGGGGTTTTGGAAGACTGGGCTTCGTTTGCTGTTGATATCAGTAGGATTCATGATTCCATGGAAATATGCATTTTAATTGGTGTTATATGTTCATCTTTGATGCATTAGTTTGTCATATTGGAGCATGGTTTCTCCCTCTATGATACAATCATGTTCTTTGTTCCCATATGCATTGATCTGATTAGTTTTGTATAATTTTGTAGTAGAAAAAGAGCAATGTAGAAAAGGGTCTGGAGCAATGCAGAAAAGGTATCGTCGTCAAATTTGTTCTTCGTTAAGTTTGAGCTCGTTTTCAGTATTTTTCTAGCTGCGTAAAAATGATCTGCTTGATTTGCATAGAATTGATGCATAATAATCTGATCACTAATGTTGTTAATTGTATACAAACTGGTAATTTTGAGTTGAAGAAGCTTGTGTACATGTATCTCATTGAATATGCTAAAAGCCAGCCTAACCTGGCTATTCTTGCAGTAAATACCTTTGTTAAGGTACAATCAGTACTCGAGCTCGTACACTACTATTGCTTGATGATATGTATTAGAGATTACACACTGACAAATCTGTTAGATTATCATTTTATTATAATATATGATTTTGTCCATTTCTGATAAATTTGTAACTTTCAGACTGTTAAACTTATATGTCTTATTACTCACATTACGTTACATCTAATCAGTGTAGGGGCCAGACTCCAGAGCTGCAACTAAATTGATAAGAATAGATGGTATGCGAGAGGGAATCCTTCTCACATAACAAAGGCGTAATTTGTTGTTTGCCAAGTGATGTTCTGTGGCTTCTTTAACCCTTAGTGATATGTCCAGCTTGTTGCTCCAATGCATTTTTAAAAAAAATAATGAATAACAATTGTTGCTTCAATGGTATGTTGTTCCTATTTTATGTACCTTCCCTGCTGCTAAAATTTTGAAAGGCTAACCTTTACGCTAAAAATGGCGATTTTATGTGTCTTCTCTATTGTTAGAATTTTGGTTGGCCTGATTTGGGTGTTCGAAGGGCCAATCGTTAGGCTGAAAATGGAAATTTTATGTTTCTTCTATGTTGTTAATACTTTGGTTGGCCTGATTTGGGTGTCATAAGGGTCAGCCGCATATGATTCAAACTATCAATGTCTTGATATTGATTGACTCAGTGACATATGTCCTTGTTTCTTTCTTTTCGTGATAATATTAAAAATAAAAATGAGGTAAAATTTCCCTCGTTCCTAGTTGGACATGTAGCCTCATATGATGACTGGTTAAAAATTGCATCCAATGTGTAAAAAGAAATAAGAAGGCAGAATTCAGTGGAAAACATGTCTTTTTTTGTAACCAGTGTGTAAAAAGCATTAGGACGGCAATAAAATATGACACTTATGTCCCCTGGCCCTAAAGTGTTCTTCCGGGACTTCACTTATAAAATATAAATGATAAAATCAAATTAGGGTGCTATGACAGCTAAGAAAATGAGACAAATTACTGGTACACACTACATTAAAACAAATTCTAGAACCTTAACTTAGATTAGGTTGTACATAAAATATGTCATACATACAAAAGCAACATGTTTCCATGTTTTAACAAAATGCAAAAATGAACAACCCACCAAATAAATTATGTCCTATTTTTCACTTGATCAATCTTGATCTTCTGTCATACCCGACCCGAATTGCATATTTGCTGGCTCTCCAACCTCCCTCAGATGTTCAATACAGCCTTATACTACCCCTTGTTCAGTTGTTAGTAACCTTGGTAAGTCACCCCTCTTGATTAGTGAGTTTCTTCCCATGTGTGGCATTTTATAATTATTACCTCCGCGAATCTTTAAATTTCCGGCATTGATGCCTGATGTGTGAGGAACACTTTGTTTAGTGTTTCAGCTCGTTCCCTCTCAAATGCACCATAAACAGTTGCAAGTAACCCTTCCAAGTCAGTGGCCAATGTCTCATGTTGCAAAGTTTGAATAGAGTTTTAAAAAACTCAGGTCTAGGATGTTGAGTTCAGGGGATCTAGGTGGTTGACTGACTAAATTGATGTTAAAATCATATGATGAGACTGCAACCCAAAGTGCAGGATCATTATTATTAAAATATGGCTTAGAATTACCTTGTTGATGTTTATGGCCTTGGATAGATAGATAGGTCATTTGGCTTTGATAGATGGGATAGTGTCATTTATAATATTGGTTTTGGTGACTTCCCTATTTACCTTTTCAGTTGGCTTTAATTCAATAGTTCCAGCTGGTCTATTTTTACTTTTCATTTTTTCTGGAACTTTATCAACAAATGGGAAAATACCAATCTTGCCATCAAATAAAAGTTCTCCCCCCTAGGCCATATATTGGTTTACTAAAAGCACAAATGAACATCATTAGGGAGCATTACATAGATGAGGTGCTTTGTGATGTTCTTGATATGGATGTTGGTTATATGTCCTACTATCTCAACATTGGCAGTATGACAATGATGTTATGTTTAGGGTACATGATAACGTGACATTGTTCACATGGTGTGAGCACAAAATTGTTGTGGCTCCAGGTATGCATTTTGATTTGAGCTTAGGAAGTAAAAACGTTTAATTTCTTATCTATAACCCATATGAGAATGGGATTAATTAGGCTTTTGCAAAAAATGAGAGTTTTCTGTCCAGTAGTGATCAAGGGTTTGATGAATGTTGTACATGAGGGGTTGTAAATTTTAGCATAAGAGCAAAGGGTCTTGAAAGATTTTGAGGAGTTAGCTGGAGTTCAATTACCAATCAATTTACCTCAAATATGTGATATTCAGCATCAAATTGATTTAATTGCACGGTCCAGCTTGCATAAGCCTCATAATATTCATGAGTACGATGAGGATGAGGTCATTTATCCCAAAGAGAACTTGTGGTCGAGTTTTTCAGAGGTGGATGATAGTGATATAGGATCCAAATAAGAAATTAATTGTCGCAAAAGTTTGGCAGTTTTAGTGCAGATTTGACATCTGGTGTCTGAATAATTGTTGAGATACCTTTTTGGCTAGGAAAAAAAAACAACAAATGCAACTCTTTGCTTTTTCGTGGCACATGGGCCTTTTCGACCACCCGAGATCGTTTCAAGCATCGAAACAGTTTTAATGTTTTCGATATTATTTTTATTTCAAAATTTCTTAATTTTCGATTTAGTGTTTCTTACAGTATTAGGCCAAAAATATTTTTACTTTTGGAAAAGTGTTGCGAAATACTGTCTTTCCATAACCTATGGAAAGAAGAGCTTGGATTAGAATTATAGAAATGTAAAAGGTTTTAGTTGCAATATTAAAAAACTATTATGCAACGTGTAGTAGTTTTAACTTTATGACCCAATAAACTAACCCAAAAATTTTATCTTGATTTCTTCTATTTTAAAATTTAAACCTTGGTTTTTTATAACTTTTTGAAAGACCGTCTTTCAATAGACGAATTCTTTACTTTTATTCAATAATATATTAGAGATTTTATTTTCTTTTTTTGATGGATTCCAGAATTTATTCCTAAATTGAGGTCACACACTTACAAGCTCTTATTGCTTCTTGAGTTTGCATTTGCAAATCTCAAAATTTAATTGAAAGTAAAACGATACGGGTGAACATCACTCCAGAAGGGAGTATGTGAGTATGTTCGTCGTCAAAATAAAATCTAAAAACTGGAGGCTTATAAAGACACCCCCTGGCTCGTCCACCCCCCCCCCCCACGTAGCCCTTCCTCATTGGGCGCTTACACACGCAAAAGGCAGCCCCACCTTGTGGATTTCAGTAGATGTTCTCCCGTGATTGGATTTCTCCTTTTCCTCACTTGCACCACTTCCAACTTCCCATAGCTTTCGCCTCCAGTGGAGATGTCCGACGAACTAATCAGCAGGGGACCACATCTCCGGCGATCGTTAGCTCTAACGAACTAGTCATCGGTCGACCACAACTTCGGTGATTGTTTCTTGGTACGCTTGATTTTAGAACTGAAATCAGGGTCTTATGTTGTAGGGGGGCAAAATAAGGAATGGGTCTGAAGTGTAGGCATATCCACCGATTGGTCTCCGGAGGAAGTTGGAATTTTTTACGAAGCACGATATTCTATAGGGCGTGTTATTGGGTGAGGTGTGCCTCTGAGAAGTAATGTCATTGGGGCAAACCAAATCAGCAACAAGATTTAATTATGGCCTATCACGGTTATCGAAAAAGTGGAACTTCAAAGGGTTGAGTTTTCTCCCATTAAAGGCACGGTTGGTAAATTCATTTCTGCAAGGAAAATAATTTCCCATAAACGATGAGGCTGAGCACGAGACTTCAAGAGAATCCGAAGAAGGGGGTTTGTGAGAATCCAAAGAAGCGGGTATGTGTGTTCTTTATTTCCAAGGGCCACAATAAGAGAATTTACAATTGTTTCTCTCACCAAGTTGAAGCACCTCCCGAGAGCATGAATGAGAGTATGTCTGTCACCATGCCTCTGAAGCATAATAATTTGATCTTCGGGTGACGTGAGAAAATGGTGAGCATGCCTGATGTACATGAATTGCAAAGGGAACGGATTGAAGCCATTTATACATGCAAGCAGGAGGAGGACGGTGTGGGGGGCAGAGCCCTCGAATGGGTTGATCAAGAAGAGATAATGGGCCAAAGCTGGAAAGCTTGATTTGGTTTGTATTTTGAACTGTTGAAGTGGTCTTGTAGCAATTATCACATTTTGGGTGTTTCAGTCTGTTGTTTGGAAAACTAAAATCTAAAATTTCAGTTTTCATTTATGCTGTTGGTTTTGAACTAATGTGCGATTACAATATATGATATGGGTAAACTCATTTACACGGAGGCACTAACTAAATATTACAATTACAATCTAAGGCCTCAATGGATAAAAGATAAAGATACACAAACACACTAACCAATATTACAATACTAATCAAAGGCCAATGCGGCAAGGAGATTGGTATACCAAGGATAAGTGGTTGAATGTCGTAGTGTAGCCACAATAAAATCGAACCGAGACTACCATCATAACTAAAACACACTGAAATATCAAATTAAACGCACACGAAATTTAGGGTTAGATTGATACTATCACATTTTTCAAGATTATATTAACACTTTCAATCAAAATATAGGGTTAAAACATATCTTTCTCTTTTATTTTTAAATTTAATCTAGCATAAAACGGATAGCAGATCAATTCCAGTTGGATTACACTCTCAAAGCTTCATTTATCGTAGGGCAAAATATAGAAATGACCCTATTATTTCACAAAAATGTCAATACAACCCTGTAAAATCATAAAGTGCTATTGTAACCCTAAAATTTGCATCAGTTGTGCCAATATAACCTTTTGACACTATTCCAGCATTGACCGGTAGGTTTCCGACGTTGACCAAATAAAAAAACTAAAATAACCCTAATCTTAAAAATAAAAATGTAAAGATAAAAATACCCTACATTATTCTTCATCCTCTTCACAGCTGCTCCATCACCTCCACAGCCACTCCACCATCGCCGTCACCGCTGCCGATCAACCGCCGCTCCGTCGCCGGAATCTAGAGTTCCGCCGGAACCTCACTGCTTCACCACCTCCGCCCTCTGTCCAGACCCATTTCTTCCCCCCACCCGTCGCCGCCTCCACTCCGTCGTGCCAGAGTCTGGAGTTCCGCCCAAACCTCACCTCTTCACCAACTCCGTCCTCTGTCCAGACCCACTTCTTCCCCCTCGTACTCTTCTATGCCCATGGAGCGGCGGCGGAGCAATGGTGGATGTGGTGGCGAAACGGTGGTAGAATCTGGTTTCACACCTCCACAGCTCACAACCTCCGCCCCATGCCCTCCGCCTCACCACCTCCACCCTCCTCCCTCCACCCTCTACCTCAACACCATCCTCCATCCGCCACTGAACCACCTCCACCCGCCCAGCCTAGTCCAGACCCGCTCAGCCCAATCCAGACCCGCCGCTGCCCCGCCCAAATCCGCATTCCCTTAGCCACGCCCACATCGTCGCTGCCCTGCCCAGTCCAGACCCACCACCCACACAGACCAACCACCCATACAACCATGCTTATACCACCATTCACCACCATTTTCTGGCACCACTCAGCCAAGCGGCGAAAAATGGAAACCTTCGCTATGGAGAACAAAGTTGGAGTTAGGGTCTTCCTCTGGTTCAGAATTGAAGAAATTGGAGAACGGCCGAGGGAATCGGCAAAGATGGATGAAGCGATGGGAGGGAATCGACGCAAATGGATAAAGCGAGGGGAGGGTCTTTTTCTGGGTCTAAAGGAATAAAGCAAAAATGATGAGGGTAAAATAGTTCTTTAGATATTTTCTAAATTTTTAATATTTTTAAAGAGGGGTATAGTGGTCAATTCACATAATTTTGACCAAATTCAGGTTGTCATGGTCATATTAGTACTTTCAAGCAAATAATATGGTTGTAATCGCACTTTTAGATTTTATAGAGTCATACTGACACTTTCGACCAAAACGTAGGATCATATGGGCACCTAACTTTTTATCTTATCTAAATAAACAGTAAATCACGTGGAAATCAGAGAATATTATATTGCTTTGGAAATCTTAAAATTCAAATGTGCAGAATGTCAATAAAAATTAAAGTGGGTCAAAGCAGTAAGTAACAACATTGTGTGTTTTCTGTCGTCAGTCTGTGTGCTCATCATGTAATATGATTTAACTTTTTCTTTAAAAAAATTAAGTCACTCTAAACGCGTTTGTCATTTTATTTAGTTAGCCCAGGGCCTACCGGCCATATCAAACTTATGAGCTAACATTCTGTTTGGATAATGACCTAATTGGATGATTTTGATTGCTTTAATTATAACAAACGTGAAAGCAAGCTGAGGAAATTATGTGTCATTTTGTATAATTGTGAAAAGAAATCTGAAGAAAACTTTCAACTTCAATCTAATAATGTGTAAAATATAATGATTGTATTCATCGTGAAAGGTCGAAAGGAAAATGATTCTAATCTAACCATATTATCATAAGAGTTATAATCTAATACGCGACTCCTCCATAAACTGAGCAAGTGTGTGAACATAATAATTAACTCGGGTCGAGTGATAGTGAGATAAATCAGTCTCCCTATCAGTCAACGATAGCGAGAAGGATCATCAAACATCGGCCCTGATGTGCGTGCCAAATCATGACATTGTTCCTTAGGAAAATTAGTTAGTTTGGCTGCTAACAAACCAGTATCAGACAAAATATCAAGAACATATTTCCGTTGAAAAGAAACACTCCCTCCGGACTGCAAGCAATCTCGATCCCAAGAAAGTACTTAAGAGGACCAAAATCCTTCATGTGAAATTAAGAACTCAAGTATGACATGAATTCATTCATGAGAGTATTCGAAGCACCAACAATAATCAAATCATCCACATAAATCAAAACATGCAAATCCTGGGAATCCCGGGTATAAGAAAACAAAGATAATCTACCTTTCTCTGTACAAAACTAAACAATACAAGAGCACCGCCAATTTCTTGAACCAAGTTTGAGGAGTCTCACGAAGACCAAATAAAGACTTCTAAAGTTTACACCTAAGACCAGAAGCAGAAACGGGATAACCCAGTGAAGGGCACATGAACACTTCCTCGTGAAGGTCGCCATGTAAAAATGCATTATGAATATCCATCATGTGGATATCTCAATCTTTAATCACAACAACAAAAATAAATATGTAAATATAACTCATCTTAGCAATGGGAGCAAAAGTTATCGTAAATTCGGTCCCTTTAATCTAACGATTACCTGAAACAACAAGATTAGCTTTATAAAGCTCAATAGAGCCATCAGACTTATATTTAGTACGAAAGACCCACTTATAGTCAATAACAGACTTTCCAATTGGAAGAGAAAACATAACCCAAGTATTGTAACGCTCAAGCGCCTCAATATTTCCTTGACATTGTTGCTTGCCTATGCACGAAGCAAGAAGTTTCGACATATGAAGAAGGAACTATGCTAGAAGTCACTGCAGCCAAAAGTCTAGAATGCAAAACCGAAAATTTATCAAAGGAAACATAATCAGCGATAGGATAAGTAATACATGAGGACAATGATGAATACAAAATGGATGAAGCAGCAATGGGCGGTTTGAAGATGACCGAGCTGACGTAATCTTATAAATGAGCAGGTAGACAATGAGCACGCAAACTCTTTCGAATATGATCGGGTGTCAGCTCTGATTCAAGCTCAAAAGCCATCTCGTCGGAGGTGATACGAGTCGACAACTCGACCTTGGGATAGTCCGAGACCAAACGATCAACAGAAGGCAGCGAGACCTGATCAGTGGCAACGTAAACATCGAATAGTGGCGGCTCCGGCGGTGAGCTCAAAACAGGGGAATGAGACTAGAGGGAAATGGAAGCCAACGGAGAGAAGATGACTGCTAAATTGACCTAGCGACGGTGGTCTATATGGCGACAGACGGAGAATCGATGATAGGTGGGATGACGACTGGCGGGTCGACGTCAAGAAGAATGACCGGTGATGCAGGGGTGGCATTGTCAGCAGGCTAAAAAATTGCGTCGTTCTGGAGCTTGGGCTCCAAATGAGTATAAGGGAATTGATCTTAATAAAACACAATATCATGACTATCGAATAAATTTTGACAGTCCAGACCATAAACACGTCATGCCTTATTACTTACGGAGTAACCAAAAAAGACACACTAGCGACTTCGAGATGCAAACTTATCACATCTCCGAGGTACTTGAGAAGCAAAATATAAACAACCAAAAACCTGGAGTGGAGAAAAATTGGGTTCACATCCATTCAACAATTGATAAGGAGCTTTACCATCTAGTAATGGAGTAGGAGTTTGGTTAATCAGATAAGCCGCAATTAAAACACATTCTCCCATAAAATCAATTGGTAAATGATTGTGAAAGCAAAGAGCATTAGGAACGGTGAGGAGATGTCGATGCTTGCACTTAACACGACCATTCTGTTAAGAAATATCTACAAAAGAAGTTTCAAACAAAATTCCAGTTTCAACAAAGTAATACCGAAGTGGTCAAAATTTAGTGTCGTTGTCTTCTCGAACTCTGCAGGTCTGGCACTTAAACTAGATCAAAATAAGAGCACAAAATTCCTTAAATCTGGCAGCAATTCCTGATTTAGCAACAATTAGATGAACCCTAACGGCTCGCGAGTAGTCATAAAAAATGGTTAAAAAATAAAATGCCCTACTAGTAGAAAACGAGTTGTAAGGTCCCTAAACATGACAGTGAACTAACTTAAAAGGTCGAGTAGTTTCATTTAAACTTAAAGGAAAACTATTACTAGATTTTTTTTTCTCGATGACAGATAGAGCATGGAATAATATTATTAAAATCTAAATGATTATCTTTAATAAAAGAAATAGAAGACAATATCGAAGTGAAAGGATGACCAAATATTTAATGGAGAAGACTCATTGGAACAAATAACTTGGAGATGGAAGAGATGACCAATGCATGCGACAGAGATGGAAAATATTTGAACGTGCAATGCCAATATACCCTACCCAACTATGTACCCACACCACTCATTGTCCTTGTGCTAATTTCCAGCAATATGTATATATTTAGGCTGAACTTCTCCTCGAACTAGAAGCTGAGATATGAGCTTCAACACTATTTTCTTTTTGTCCATGTACTATGTTGGAGCTTCTCTTCTTTCTGATTGATGTAAGTGATGGACTGTAGAGCTGCCTTGAGGAAGATCGATAAGGAGATGGAGGCTCCGCATCAGCAGATCGCGGAGATGAGTGCAGAATGTGAGGATGAGTAGAATAACAAGGAAAACTAAGGATGGAAGAAGAACTAGAACAAGGGCAATAATAAGTAATGTTGCGGTTAACTTTATTTTCGGAATTTGCAGTACATCAGGATGGTTGGATAACCTGTATGAATGTCTCAGATTTATTCTCACGTAATAGGGGTGTTCTCTCAGTAAGGGGAGGGTTCATGTGAGAACACCTGCTTATGTGAGAACAAATATGAGTTATTGATAGTTTAATTTGATGGCTGGCGTTTAGTTATACTTTAATTAAACTCGTGGGTTGTGTTTGCGGGTCAAAGGCCTAAAACTTGGATCATAAATCCAAATCTAGATCCTTTTTACATATTATGGGAAAATACTTTGAATAACATTGCTTCCTTTCTTTATGTTGTATTGTGTGCTACAACTGCTACCACACCCCTAATCTCCTTCTTTCTCTCCATAGATTTGTCAAGTCTACTTCCAAAAAGTGATAATATTCTTCAGACAGCTGATAAAAATATAATTAAGCTTTTTCATAGTGTTTTTCTACAATTAGACTAATGAATTGCTAATTAAATTTGTGATTTGCAGGTATTATCCCTGCTTCAAGTATATGAAAGCCATATCCCTTCAAAGTGAAACACACATACAGTATATTTGAAGCACATTTAAACATAAAGTAAAGCACTCTACTTGAAACACATATAAGATATATTTGGAACACCTCTAAGTGTGAAGTGAAACACCTCATGTTATAATTGAAGCGCCTCTAAGATAAAAGGGAGTATCCATAATTTATAATTAAGACACCTTCAAGTATCATGTAAATTACCTAGAAAGTATAATTGAAACACCCTCCCCCCCCCCCCCCCCCCCAAGTATAAAGTGGAGCACCTCCAAATTATACTTAAAGAACCTTTAAGTTTAAAGTAAATCGTTTAGAAGTTATACTTGAAGCAAGTGGCACAATTAGCATTACAATGCTTAAAACATCTCCATGTATTAAGTAAAACATTTACTTGCTTTTACTTGAAACACCAATAAGGTATACTTGAAGCACCTCCAAGTATAAAGTAAAGCACTTACAAGTTATAATTGAAGAGACTTCAAGTATAAAGTCAAACACCTACAAATTATAATCAAAACACTTCCAAATATAACGTGATACTTAAAATACCTTCAAATATAGAGTAAATAATCTAAAAGGTATAAATTAAAATTCAAGAATGATGAGATTGTAAATATTGAAACTCTCAAGTCTAACAAGAAAACTTTTGGGATGAAGCATATTAAGGATCTTCCCTGGAACTCCAAGGCCTCAGCTGCTACTTCTTCTGGGGAAGATAAACAGGCCAAGCTAATGACTATGAATGCAAGGTTGTGAGCTATCACTTTTCAGATTGCATCTTTGGAGGCAAAAAAGACTAAAATTGAAGCTGAGAAAACCCAAATGGAAGCACTGGTTGTAGTCCCTGAACAGGATTGAAGTTATGTAGAAACTATGTTCCAACATAGTTTAAGCTGTTAAATTCAGGGGGAGCTAATCTTATTGCGCTTTTCAGTTTATTTTCTTTGTTCTTTTTGTCTTTGACATCTTCATGGCCCCATGGGGATAATATTTTGGTAGTTTGGATATTATTTTGTCGTGAAGTAATCTAAATTATTTATGGATTTCTTGTTTATGGTGTTCTTTTTAATTCAGATTTGGTGATTAGTAAATGTTTCAACATAAGGGGATTTCTGGAGTTCTTATGTTGTGAAAAATGAAAGTTTTTCTTTGGATTCTTTATTCCAAAATAGTTGGGTCCAAAAAATTCCAAAGGGGGAGACTGTAAAGTCATGTGGTTTGCATTAATTACTATGTTTGCATTTGTGAACTAAATTTGAAAAGAAAAATATTCCATATTGGAACATACGGGATGTTGAGGGTTTGATTAGTGTCAGAATATTGCGTGATATCAGTTTATGGAAATATGCACATTATGCAATATTGATTCAGACGTGTATGAAGCATAATGGATTTATGGAAAATTCTTACAATTGTGGAATTGGATTTATAGAATATTATGGGATATTTGAGATAAGGAAAATCCCTTATTTATGGGATTTGGATATACTTCAAAATTAGATAAAGAATGAGAATATTATGGAGATAATCATGGAGAATTTCGATATGCTCAATGGATTATTTATAGTGGACATCACGACTGCATTACTCACAAATTTCATTGAGAAAATCTGCATCCAGATTTTATATCATTCTAAGAGTTTTTGCAAGAGCCAGCATATATATGTTCCAACATACCGTGACATGTTGATTAGTTCAGAACGTCTACATTAATTCCTCGTGAGGAGGAAATCCAGCGTCGACGAGTTTCGAGGTTAGAGAGAGTCTGATCAAGGCGGATCGGTAGCAAGAGAAGCTTGCAGAATTCACACGTTAATATTTAGAAGATAAGTATAATTGTATGGTGTACTTTGTACTATATCTTTCTGATTAGTAGATTCATTCTGAATTGGGTCAGACACCGCAGATGTAGATGGATTTCACCGAACTACGTAACCAAGTCTTGTGTGTTCTTGTGTTATTTTCATTACATACTTGGTTAGATAGGTTATGTTGAAACACGTACTTGGTTAGATAGGTTATGTTGGAACACGGATTTAATAAATTAGCTAAAACGGTAAAACCAAAATTTCACCTCATTTTTAAAATATATGTCCATATGATCTAAAAAAATTCCAAATGCATATATAACTCTCAAGTGGGTTAGATTTGGATCAATGTTGATCAAAACAACCTGAATATGAAAAGATCAAGAACGCCTTAGTTAAATTTGAGAAAGTAAAAAAACTAAAATCTCATCCTCCAAAATTTAGACTTGAAAATTATCGTAATCATCATTTAAAAAAAGGTTGTGGGATTCATTATCGTAACCATGGTAATAAAATCTTGCCAATTATCTCTTGATTTTTCCTTCAACCGCATATTTTTTTCTCTCTAGTTTCAGAAGCGGTTTTCGTTTTTCAGCTCATTTTTTGAGTTTTGTCATTTCAATTCATTCATTCTTCTTGGTGGAATCAGAGCACTGAGCTCTTTATTTGATTAGTGACACCAGTATATGTACATGACAAGTCAGTAAAATTGGTGAAATACATGGGATCAGTGAAGTTAAGTCATGATTTGATTCTCATGAATTGTCTATCTGTGCCTGATTTCATATTTAATCTTCGATCTCTTAACAAATTAAGCAAGGTTGTAGTTAATTTGAATTTCATTTTAACTAATTTGAATTTCATTTTAACAATTGAGAACCAATGGAAGAATAAATATCTTTAAAATAATATTTAATTAAATTTATTGTATGAATTTCTTGAAGTTGAATTTATCTATTTGTGAATAGTTTGAACTTAAAATATAATAATGAGCAGTAGTCGAGTAATACTTGCTTGCGATCGGCTCGACTGATAAGCATTCCTACACATTATTAGTGGAATTTTTGGACTTGTCGGCAGGGCTGGTTTTGACAAAAATGAGGCCCGGGCAAAATTTAAAAAATGGGCCCTTTGTATATAGAATATAAACATAACATAATATTTTGGTAAACCTTAAAACAATAATAAAAATGAGTTCAACTTGCATTTTTATTTGCAAAATCATCTATAATGTTATCTGTTTGTAAATTCTGTAAAATTTCACAATCTATGCAAAACATTGCAAGTCCATTCAGTCTTTCTTTTGACATCGTCGATCTCACATATGTCTTCAGCAACTTTAACTTTGAAAAACTCCTCTCAGGTTATGATATAGTAACAGGCATTGTCAAAAAAAAATTCTATATACAATAGCAACATTGGGATAACAATCTACACTTTTAACAAATTCAACGATTTCAATTGCAGACAATGTCTTTTGGCAAAGGCGATTGCAATATTTTTAGTTCAGTAAATAAATCATCTAACTCAACATCAGATAACTCACTATGGGTAAGAATAGTTTTTAGATTATCACAATGTTTTCTCAACTCATCGTTTTCGAATGATTTTAGAAATTTTGAATTAAACAAAAAAACAAAAACATTTTCAAATTATTTCAATTCATCAAATCTAAATTTCAAAGAAGTAATCGCCATGTCCACAACATCATTAAAATAATCAACTTTGAATGATTCTTCTAGTGATAATAAAATTTTAGCACTTTCAATCTCATCAAATTATTATTTTTCTACTTACACGACGCTTTATTAAAATATTGGCTCTATGTTCATATCTGATGCAAGACTTTTAGCAGTAATCAAACTTTCATTAAAATAAATATTCCTATACTTCTCAACAAAAGAAAGAAATTACACCTTCTAATTGTTTCATGGCAGAGTCAGTACACATAGATCTAGAATGTAATTTCTTACTCACTGTGTTAACAACAAACAAAATGTCATACCAAATGATCATACCAATTAAAAACTCAAAACTTTCAATTGAATTAATTAAACTTTCAGCTTCACTTTTAGATTTGGCATCATCACAAATATTGTATAATTCTAATAAAGCATCTCTCACTTCAACTGGTTGAAATCTAATAGCTTGAACACTTTTAATTTGACTCTACCAACGTGTATTTGACAAAGATTTGACCATGAATCCTTTAACATTATCAAGTAACATTTTCCATCTTTTAGCATAACTTGAAAATAACGTGTATATACGTTGTAATATTCTAAAAAAAGGAAATAACCTAACACAAGAACTAGCCATATCAGTGAGGGTTGAATTAAGACTATGACAAGAACATAGCATATATAATGCTCTAAGATTGATTTCACGTAGCCTTTTTTGAGCCCCTTGATTTTTTTTCCTTTCATATTTGAACCATTATCATAACTCTGACCTCTTATATCTTCAATATTAAGATCTAATGATTTTAACATTTTTTGTAACTCATTAAAAGTCTGAAACCAGTTGTTTCATCCACCGCTATAAATCCTATAAAAAATCTTCTATTTTTGCTTTGTTAGAAGATACATTAACACATTGTACTATGAAAGTCATTTATTCCTCGTGACTTGCATCTGGTGTACAATCAAGAATTATTGAAAAATATTTTGCTTTTTAATTTTTTTTAATGAATACATATCTTACACTATTAGCCAAAATGGAAATCAATTCATTCTGAATTTGGTTACCCAGATAATGATAATGGATTTTCTGACTCGGAATTCGCCTAATATGATCTTCCATCACAACATCAAATTCAACAATCATCTTAATTATTCCCAAAAAAAATTCATTATTATTTTTGATAAAATTTCTCATTTGATCCATGAAAAGTCAACAAACGTTTAGAATGAAATTTTATAGCAATTATTCTTCTTCTTAAGACTTGCCTCCAACGCTCTCTTTCCTTAGATATCCGCCGTTGTAAATCTTTATCTATTATTTGATTCTTATCTAATATTAGTTTTAATTCATGCCAAGAGTTCATATTAGTAATATGTTCAACAGATTTTTCATATTATTTTAGTCACTCGCTAAGATGTTTCCAATCTCTAAAACCAACATTTGCTAAAGAACTTATGTTATTTTTATTTTTAAATAATTTACAGCAAAAGCAATACACTTTATCCACATGTTTACTATATATACTAACCATTTTCTATCTCTGACCTTGCCATTTCTTAATTTTCTATAGTAATGAGTACAAGAAAAATGTCTAGAACCCTTAAGGGGAAATACAAGATTCATATCACGTATAGGGCCCTTTTTAACTAAAACATCTCGCTTATAGTTATCAAGGCTTTCACAATACCTCGGATCATATATATCAAATGAAGGCATAGATTGTTCATCATTCCCATTAGGTTCAATGTTCAAATCATTAGGATTATTTTCACCAAGATTCAAGTTATCTCTTTCCTCACTATTATCTGGATTTTCAAAAGACTCACCAACATCATTTAAATTATAATTTTTACCCTTTTCATTAAAACTGTTTTTTAACAAAAAAATTATCAATGTCACCAGCTTGAGATTTAGTAAGTTCATTTTTTTTTTCCTTTCTCATATCCTGAAAGATGTTTTTTTTGGATTTTTAAGATTCTTAGACGACATGTTTGACCCTCAAAATCACAAATATGAAGAAAATAAATGGTAACGCAAAATTCAAATATACGAATCAACAAAGGAACAAAATCACCTGAATAAAATGATAAATTGGATGTCCCTTCAAACTACTTTAAATCTGCAGGAGAAAAAAGAGAAACGGAGAACAATGAGTAACTCTGTAATTGAAATTTGTAAGCCTAGTTCATCAATAAAAAATCATCATTGGTTGTTCTTACAAATAGGTCTAAGTCAATCTGCAAACAGACTTGAATTCTTTGATGGTTTCACTCACTTAAATTGATTTGCAATCCACCTCTTGAGATTGCTTGAATGTGAAAATTGAGGAAAAAACAAGAACAAATTGCTTGAGTAAACTCTTAGAAGGATGTTCATAATTCAAATGTGGTTCAGATAAAAAAAATACTACCTATTTATGCCCATAATCTCCAACGGTAAAGAACAAATTTTGAGAAGGTCAGAGAAATCATTGGTGATTAAACAGTCTTGAGATTTTGGGAACCCAAATTGACGTTGAATTGCCGACTGAAATCTTAAAAAATCTTTAATTTTGGATAGAAAATCTCCCGAGTCCTAGCCCGGCTCTCCTATTCCAAGTAAAACTCGTTACTTTTAACTTACCCATATAAACTCATTTTTATTTATTTTTACTATTCCCATAAAAGCTAATTGAATTATAATTAAATTCGATAACTTTCGTTACTTTCCTTTTACTTTTTCACTTACTTTAATTGCTGCAAAGTTTTGTTTTAAATCCATAAATAACTATTAGGCTGAATTCTAAACTTTAGGCCCCTAAAATAAATAAAATAAAATTTAAAATAAAATAATTTTAAAATATACATGTATTAAAAACATGTATTATGGAGCCCCTAAAATTGTTGGGTCCTGGACGGTCGTCCAGCCTCGCCCGCTCACAAAACAGGCCCTGCTTGTTGATCAACTTACAAATATAATTTACAAAGCATTTTTTTACACTAACTCCATATTCAACAACAGATTCTCACGATTTCCTGTATTACCAATTGAAATCATATGTTCAAAGCTACGTCCAATAATCCATAATTAGATTGTGATGAAGTATTCCTAGCCTCTTTTGTCTGTCCTTTACCAAGTGTGGTATTTCAAAACCGTTCCTCCCCTGCACTTTATAATTTTGACCATAACTTCCTGTAGGGTTAGGAATGTTTTATCCAATGTTTTCAGATCATCCCTTTCAAAAGCAACATTTACAGCATTTAGTAAACTCTCCAAATTTATACTTGGAGTTTGATGTTGCAAACTTTGAATGAAAGTATAGAAATCCGGGTCTAAAATGTTTGAATTGTGTGACTTTGTAGGTTAATGCACCATTTTAATGTTAAACCCATCTGATGTGGCTACAGCTAAAAAAACTCAGGGTCTTTTGCTAATATGTGCGAGCTTGCATCATCTTGTTGTACCGTAATTTTTTTGCTTGCCCAAAATAGCAACTTTGCCTTGATTGCAGGAATTAATTCGTAAATTAATTTCTCCCTAATGACTTCCCTATTTATGAACTGAATTGGTGTCAATATCATAACCCCCTAGGTTTGTTCATACTGTTTTTCCCAGAATGTATTCTATGTAAGGAAAGACTCTTATTTTATTATCAAACAATACATTTCCCTCATAGTCTACAAAATGTCTACATACATCGCAAAAAAAACATTAATTTAGGAATGTAATTTGTTCTTTGTATAGCACGACATGGTTCGGGTTCATTAGGAGCAAGCAAACACCTTGTTGTAGTTTCTGTAAGGTAGAACCATTTTTTGTCGATGTGAATCACGTGCATGTGTTTGAATTGCATGATGCGCTTAATCTATGATAAGCACCATTCCAATTTGCTCTCTTTGCATGTTGTTTTTAAACATGGATGCACATATTATGTATGACTCTTGATCTCCTTTTTAAATATGGCACGTTGTGCCGTGCTTTTTCCAACTGCAGCCATGTAGTTGTGCTTCTGCTGATACAATGAGAACTTAGAGGCAAGGCCATTAAAGCCTCTAAGTTTATGGGTTTTTTAACCACGTCAGGGTCGCTCATGCCTTTGTGATCAATCATTCACAGCCTCACCTCGCTCCAATAGTTGCCTCACCCAAGCCCAAATACTGCTCATGATTCAAACTGATATGCCCCAACGGGTTGCTGCCTCTTGCCGGCGACCAGGGTGAATCAGTCATCTTTTAGTGTGTTGGAGAAGAATTGGGTTGTAGGTTGTCTTTTATCGTCGGTTTAATTTCTCATCGTAATTCACAACCTATTCTTTGAAGATGAGGAAATCCGATTGAAGGTCACAGAATCAAGGGCATTTCGTGTAAAAATAGGCCATAAATTATAAGAGTTGCAATTGATTTCCTCTTTGTTGTGTTGTGATAAATGCTTGCATTTGTAGAGGTAGAAGTTAAATTTTTTGCCACTGTGAACAGTATATGAAAAATTGTAATTTGACTCCAATTTTATTTTTTTGAGCCAAAATTAACTTACTGGAGGAACCATTAAACTAAACAGATGCTAAATTCAATTATTACACTGTTGAAAGGTAACTATTCATGACACAAAGTAGTCAGCTTTTGGTATGAAAAGTATCACTTTTTGCCTTGCTTTTCGTCATCGTAAAATTTTTTGGCCTTCATTTCTCTCCTCTGCAATCTGAGGTGGAAAGGAGGAAGTAATCATTATTAGATTCCACAAGCAAATCCCTTTAGTGTGCATATCACCACATTGGCATCTTCATTATAGGGTTAACTTGAGTAGTTAACAATCAAAAATTTGAAAACACACACTTCATTTTTTTCTCGAGTTTTTTTTCCATTTTCAGTCAATTTTTTGGATCTACAGTTGATCGAAATTCCATATAGTATGCTATAAATAATAATATTTTCATGTGAGATGTAGTTGGCAAAATCTTGAGAAATACCGTCTTTCCATAGGCATATGGAAATACCGCCTTTCCATAGGCATATGGAAAGACAAGGTTGAATTAAAATTATAGAAAGGGAAAAGGTTTTAGCTGCAATATAAAATTTTATTATGCAATATGCAGTAGTTATAAGTTTATGACTTGATTAATGTAACCCAAAAAAATTATCTCGATTTATTCTAATTTGTAGTTTAAACCCCTGGTCTTTTCATAGCTTATGGAAAGACTATTTTTTAAGACACAGACTCGATGTAGTTAGATATCTTATAACATGTAAATTGAGATGTAGTTAATTTAAAAGGAAAAATGGGTTCTTAAAAAAGAAAGGGATACATACCAATATAACCCTACCTACTTGAGTAAATGCCAATATAACCCTTAAATACTTTTTAGTGCAAAAATAACCCTAACTAGTTAACATAAGTGCCAATATAACCCAAAGACGTCATTTCCTGCATTGACCGACGCTAACCAAATTTTAAATGACTAAAATGCCCTCTGATCTAAAACCTAAAACTGTTTGGACCATTTGTCCCTCACCTCCACCACTATCGCTAGGCACCCCCCCCCACCTAGCCAGCCTCGCCACCACCACCACCACCACCCAGCCAGCCTCGCCACCACCACCACCACCCCCAACTAGCCAACTTCACCACTACCACCATCACCCCCTCAATCAATCCCTTCCTGATCTAAACCCTAGAGCCAACCTAGCCCAACCCTAGCACCGGAAAAATCCCACCCAAACAACCTTAGCTTCGAATGGCCAAAGCCCGCCCAAACAACCCTAGCTCCGCCTCTTGTCAATGGTGCCTCCTCACCCTCTCATCAACGGAGCCTCCTCTGCCTCTCTGCCGCTCGTCAATTTCGTCTCCCCTGCCTTCTTTGCCTCTGGTCGATGACCCCTCCTCCACCTCCTCCGAATGATGCCTCCTTCGCCACCACCAAATGGCGTCTCCTCTGCTTCCACCGAACATTTTCCTCCGAAAATTATGCCTCTCTTCGTGTTTACTGGCGGAAGTCATAAGGCTTTGGGCAGCCTTGTGTTTGCGGGTGGAAAAACAGAGAGCTTTGGGCTTTGGGCAGCAGATTCAAAGGAATAAATGGCGAGAAGGGATGTCAGGAAGAAGATAAAAATGAAGAAGATAAGGGTATAAATGTAATTTTCTATTTTTAATTTTTTTTTCTTCAAATGGGTTAAATAGTCTTTTTTACTGAATTCCGGCCTAAATATGCCGAAATGGGTACGTTTGCACTTACACTAACTATCTAGGATTATATTTGCACTTTCAATTATCAAAAGGTTATCTTGCCACTTATATGAACTATGTAAGGTTATAAAAGGACTTTTCTCAAAAAGAAATTATAAACTACTTGTCACAACCTTAAGTTCTTTGGAAGGATAAAAGTGGAAATTTATATCAATTTGTTGTAGAATGTTCAGATTTACAAAGAGAAGTACAAAAACGAAAGAGAAAGATGGAACAGGCTGAATAGAAAGAAGATTTAACAAGCCTAACAGAGAAGAATGAGATCAGAAAACTATGCTATGAACTCCACCATATTCTCCATGCCTTCATCTCCTCTCTCCCTTTCCTTATATACTCCCTTCAATTGCCACACTACACGAATTAAGCTGATGGAACTGCTTCAAAACCATACCCACAGATTAACTGTATTATGTCGTTAGAAGTTTGGTATCCAAATTGATTTATGGCTAAACATAACCCTCCAATCCATACTGCTTTCGCAATTGACTTCCCTATTCTCTCCTAGTGGGCTGAATGTAAAAATCCCTCTGTGTTGAATTTCACTTGTCCCCAAGTGATCACTATCTTCTGCACTGAACTCAGTAGGGAAAATTAGGAAATTGTTGCTTAATAAACTCATTGTCTTCCCAAGAGGCTTCCTCTTCTGAAAATCCTTCCCACTTTATTAACCACTGCACAACCTGTTTCCCTGCTTGATTCCACAACCTTCTCTGTTGAATGTGTTGTAGTTGCAAGATGGGCATTTCAGCAATTTCTTCTAGTGGTGGCTGAGTGATCTCATGTAGTGGAGGACCACAATGTTTCTTCAGTAATGAAACATAAAAAAATGAATGAATTCTTGAAACAGGAGGGAGCGTTAGCCTATAAGCTACAACCCCTATTATTGCTTCAATAAAAAAAGGTCCATAAAACTTTGGAGCTAACTTTTTGTTAGGCTGATTAATCACTGAGACTTGCTTGTGTTTTTGTAACTTCAAGTATACCCAATCACCCACTTGTAGCTCTCTGTCATTCCTATGTTTATTTGCATAAAACTGCATCCTCTCTTGTGCTTTAATCAAATGTTGTTGTAACAACAACTGCAGTTTCGTTCTTTGTTGCATCAGTTCTGTAGTAGCAGGGATGACTAAATCCGTGAATGTTCCCATAGGAATTATGAGTAGTGTTTTGTCTACATCGTCCACCTAAAGCTGATGCATGCATCGTTGCTATGATCTGATTCCTAACATTACCAAAAACTTCTACGTATATCTTCCGATTCTTCTTTGTAATTCCATTAACACACTGAAAATGAATTTCTGATCCTTGATTTAAAACCACCTGAGCAATAATCTCATGTGCTCTTTGATTGCCTTAATAAATATCAATAATTTGTTGAATCCATTCCGGTCGAGCTGAAGATATGGTACACACTCTTTTGTAAATGGGCACGGTACTAATTTGATTGCACCCACCATTTGCTTATTCTATACCTTCACAATGAAGCTTTAGTACTGAATAATTTTGTGGCTGCATATTAACTTGGTCAGTACCATAAACTTGTTTTTCCTTCACCCTTGCTTCAGACCAATTATTTGTTTGAATTTCTACCAAGGACTTTGTAGGAGTTTTAACACTAATTTTTTCCTCCTGATCACTATCTCCCACCCGATCTTTCCCATTTTCTTCAACAATTGGTCTTCTTGACAATGCATCCGCTGTATTGTTATCAGCCCCTCTTTTGTAATGGATTTTGAAACTGAATCCTAATAATTTTGTGAACCACTTATGTTGTAGAGAGCTTGTGAGTTTCTGATCCAACAAGTATTTAAGAGACTGATGATCAGTCCGAATTATGAAACGATTCCCCATGAGATAATGTTTCCACTTGTCTACGGTGATAGCAAGTGCTAACGATTCCTTCTCGTAGGTAAACAACCCTTTATTCTTATTGTAGAACAACTTACTGATGAATGCAATAGGCTTTTGATCTTGCATGAGGATAGCTCACATGCCTATATCACTAGTGTCTGTTTCGACTAAAAAAGCTTTCTTGACATCTGGTAATTATAATCCTAAAGCAGAAGTGATTGCAGCTTTCAATTTTCAAAAACCTCTGTTGCTCGTTCATTCCAAATGAATGGATTTTTTTGAGGAGATCATGGAGAGGTCTACAAATAATTCACCAAGCATAAATAAACCTCCTATAATACCCATTCAGGCCTAAAAAATCGTCTCAGTTGTTTCACAAATTTAGGTTATGGCCATTTAACTATACACTGGACCTTTTATTTGTCCATGACTACTCCTTATACGGTGATACTATGCCCCAAATATTCTACTTGGAGCTGAGCAAACACGCATTTAAATTTCTTAGCAAATAATTGGTGCAGCCTCATTTGTCTCAGTACCACTTCTAAATGATTCATGCGTTCTTCAATTGTTCGACTGTAAATGAAGATATCGTCAAAAAACAACTAAAACAAACTTCCTCATGTACTCATTGAAAACTGAATTTATTAATGCCTGAAAAGTAGTCGGGGCATTAGCGAGCCCAAATGACATTACAAGAAATTCATAGTGCTTGTTATGGGTTTGAAAAGCAGTTTTGGGAACATCTTCAGCCCTAACCCCGATCTGATGGTATCCAGACCTTAAGTCTAACTTGGTGAAGAACTTAGCACCATTCAACTCATCCATTTACTCATCAATGATAGTGATTGAGAACTTATCTCTGATGTTCAATTGATTAAGCCTCTTGTAGTCAATGCACATTCTCCAAGTGCCATCTTTCTTCTTCACCAAAATTACCGGTGATGAAAATGGACTAATGATGTCTTGAGT
>JAULKM010000008.1:15545947-15569710 GCA_032355605.1 Rubia tinctorum
TTCATTGTCTTACTTCTCCGACCCTTTTATCTTCTACCAGGTTTTAACTCGTAGCCTTAGATCTTCTACCATCCTTCTGAATGACCTTCAATAAAATACTCCAAAGTGCTTACGAGCAATCTACAAATTAGACTCACACAAGGAATCTAAATGCTCATAAGGACCAAAAATCCATTAGACTCAAAATAGGTTACAAAATGAAGGATTTAGATACGAAAATAAAAAACGGTTATCTAAAGACCTTATGATGTAAACCTACCTAAATCTAGCAATTTTCCAACAAAAAGATAACAAAAGAGATGTTAAATGTTTTGAAAAATACATGCATTTGACATCTCATCACCTAAAAGAGAAGAATGAGATAAAAAAAACAAAGTTGTGAACTCCACCATATTCAGATTATTCTCCATGCCTTCATCTCCTTTCTCCCTTTCCTTATATACTTCGCGCAACTGCCACACTGGCCATATTAAGCTGATAGAACTACTTCAAAACCACACCAGCAAATTAACTGTAATCTGTCGTTAGAAGT
The DNA here is from genome assembly GCA_032355605.1 of Rubia tinctorum. Taxonomy (NCBI): domain Eukaryota; kingdom Viridiplantae; phylum Streptophyta; class Magnoliopsida; order Gentianales; family Rubiaceae; genus Rubia; species Rubia tinctorum. The sequence goes on from JAULKM010000008.1 coordinate 15,546,480, forward strand.
TTGTTATCCAAACTGATTTATGGTTAAACATAACCCCCTAATCCATAGTGCTTTCGCAATTGACTTATGTATCCTCTCTTATTGGGTTGAATGTAACACAATCAAAAAAAATTGTATGTTGGGGTGATGGTCCAATCATATTTTAATAAGTGTCAATGAAGTGGGAAGTTAAAGGTAGTTTTTATTTTATAATTTGTTTTATCTTCTACTATTTTCTTAACTCATTTAACACTTTTCCAAATGTTATTGGGCAATCACCCCAACATGCTTATTTCCCTGACATACAAAATTTTCTGGTAACACTATAAAAAAATCATGGAGAATGGGCCAAGTTGTGAATATCGGGCCAGGGGAATCGACCCTTTAGCAACGGGAAAGCCCTTAGAAGAAATATGAAGCCTGGTAGGGTTTAGATACTGATAGGCTAGTGGGAGGTGCGAAACCCTCACCATTTCACGGCGGCAGGGGAAAGGTAGAGAAAGGCAACCATGGTGTCACTGAAGCTCCAGAAGCGGTTATCCGCCAGCGTGCTCAAGTGCGGGAAGGGCAAGGTGTGGCTGGACCCCAATGAAGTCAGCGAAATCTCCATGGCCAACTCCAGGCAAAACATCAGGAAGCTCGTCAAGGATGGCTTCATCATCCGCAAGCCTACCAAGATCCACTCCCGCTCTCGCGCCCGCAGGATGAAGGAGGCCAAGAGGAAGGGCCGTCACTCTGGATACGGTAATTCAAACCTGTTCCTTCTCTTTTTTGCTGTTGAAAATCAGTATATCTGATCCATATAGCCGCAGTTGTTGTAGCTGTAGTTGTACACGTGCTCATGAATTTCTGATCTTGTATTTAGGTGACAATTTTTTATTCTATCTTTATGCTGTTAAAATCGCTATATTTGAATATAAATTAAGTTACTCTAGCTTACTTGTCGTTGTGGATTCGCTTATGAATGAATTATTGATTTTGTTTTTAGGTAAGCGTAAGGGTACGAGGGAGGCTAGGCTTCCTACCAAGATCCTGTGGATGAGGAGGCTGCGTGTGCTGAGGCGCTTGCTTCGCAAGTACCGGGAGTCGAAGAAGATCGACAAGCATATGTACCATGATATGTACATGAGAGTGAAGGGTAATGTGTTCAAGAACAAGCGAGTCCTGATGGAGAGCATCCACAAGTCTAAGGCTGAGAAGGCTAGAGAGAAGACGCTGTCTGATCAGTTTGAGGCCAAGAGGGCCAGGAACAAGGCGAGCAGGGAAAGGAAGATTGCCAGGAGGGAAGAGCGCTTAGCTCAGGTAAAATCAACTACCTTGCCGATTTTGTTGTGCTTACTATTTCATGGTCTTCAGACGTGGGTTAAAGCATTAGTATATTTTGTTTCATGAAGTTAAAAATCTGAGTGCATCTAACCACATCCCGTTTGGTTATATCATTGGTTCATTACTTGCATATTATAATGGGATTTCATGATCAAAGCTTGCAAACTCCCATGTGAAAGCTTTCCATTGTGTGCTTAGTTGTGCGGTTGGGGACGAATGAAATCGTGTGTGCTTTTCTTCTGATCAATAATTTCTTTGGGAAAAAACTCCATTTTAAAACATTTGGTGATGACCGTAGTACTGTAGTAACTGTACAATTGGTTTGCTTATTTTTATTGTGCAGTCATCTCCTGTGCGTAGTAGTTAGGAATGTGTGCAACCTCCTATTATTTTTTATGGAGATTTTACTCAAAATTCATATCATGCAGGGACCTCAAGAGAAAGCACCTGCAGCACCTGCTCCCCAGGCAGCAGAGTAAAGCACCTTCACCTGTTCAAATGAGTTATTACATCAGTCACGGTCTGTTTTCTTTTTGCTAACGAGTATTTGTTTGTCATTTTGCAGGGGAGCGAAGAAGCCAAGGAAATGATTGATCTATTCAAGTTAATTACTAGTGTGTTTGTACTGAATTCTGAGATCAGTAGTTTAAAAAATGTTATGTAAAGTTCATTTCGAGTTGTTACCTTTGTGGTGGTGCTATGTCAAACTTATCTACTACTATCATGTTATGCTATATGGATTTGCTGTATGCTGGTTTAGGATAGTACTGCTTTTGGACAGGAAAGAAACTTCAATTTAAGTCGGGTTGTATGTTTTCCCAGGTAGCTGAAACTGCAGATGCTAGAACTGGCTCTAGTACACCTTTCTCTAGTTATTTATTCTTATTTATGGCCTCTATTGACTGCAATTTTTTTCTTGGCATGTTTGACCACCGATAACTTTTGTATAACGGACATTTTTTTTTCCGTAACGTGTAATTTCAAGAAAGTAATCATTTATAGTTTGTTACTGTGCATAATTAAAGTTATCGGTGGTCAAATATGTGTTTGAGAAAATATCAGAAACAAGAGAGGACATAAATAGAGGTGCGGAGGGAGTATGTGAAAGCTTTCTTGGATACAATTATTATAGGCTTCACGGCATAGGCATGCGTTGAGTTTCCTAGCTGGACTGAATTAGCGAGGAAGATGGAGTCTTAAGGTTCTATGGTTGCTCGCTCTATCAGTCTGAAACCCTTCCTCTTCTGTATCAACTTGGGTGATAGCGCAACATCAGAAGCCATTAACGAGAGATGCTTTATTTTTCAACCTGAGATCTCTGTCCATCCCAGGTTCTGTCGTTCGTTTGTAGGAAGTGTTAACACAGGAGTAACTCGAATTATTTCCCGGGTCATCTCTAATCAGACGGAGAGTGTATCTAAGGAAAAAAAATGCTATAGAAGTGATTGTCCGGTCTTTAATTAACAATTTCTGGTAACAAAACTGATCGCTAATATTATCATCCATATCACGGCATATTCCTGTGGCTGTGGCCACTCAAAAAAAATCCCCCGGTCCAAGCTAGCAATTTGGATAAATCTCCTCTTCAATCGGATGAGTGCAATGAAATATTTAATGGCGGGAAGATTCCCCCATCATCAACCTTCAATTTCAAACTCCATAGCCCCCTTTCCCAGTTCTTCATTTCCATGTTCAGCCCCTAACCCCAAACCGGATCCACTTTCAAGAACCAGTTTTTCAATATTCAGCAACCCAAAATCCTTGATTCCAACATTTTCTCTGTCAAGAAGGCAATTGTTGCTGCCTTCTATTTCTGTTTCAGGATTATGGGATGCCATAACTGGCGGCAACCCAGCTCGTGAGGCAGTAATGGCGATTCGACGTGGAATGATCCTATTCAGACAGGTTCCTTTTGTTTTATCCTGTTGTTAGCTCCTTAAATGTTGTTTTTGGTAGCTGAAACTGTGCTGTTTTCGGTTTGTTGGTTGAAGGGTGATGTGTTAGGGTCTTTGGTGGAGTTTGATAAGGCAATGGAGCTTGACCCTCGACAGAGAGCATGTGAGTCTCACAATTCTCTCATTTTTCAATCATAGTGTTGCTAAACAGAGTGTTTAATCGGTTAATCGAAATTTACTTGTGAACTGGTACTCTTTTGGTGGATTGGAATGTAGATAGATGAAGTTTGATTATTTTGTAATGTGGAGTGCTTTTGTTGGATAATTCAGATCTTTGGCAGAGGGGACTCTCATTGTACTACCTTGATAGGTATTTTGGCATGGTTTTCGCATTGCGATGTTGTGTTTGGCTGGCCTGTTTGTGTGTATCCTGAAGTTGGAATTCACACCTAGGTTTGAAGAAGGCGCGGAGCAGTTTAGGCTAGACGTTGCCCAGAACCCGAATGATACTGAGGAGTCCATATGGTGCTTTCTATGTGAAGCTCAATTGTATGGAGTAGATGAGGCTAGGAAAAGATTTCTTGAGGTAAACAAACAAATTTTAGCTTTTATGAAGAAGAATAAGTATGTTGGCAAAATTATTTCTGTATGCAATCCAATTTAAGAAAGAATCTTGACTGAAAATTTCTATGGTGCACTGCAGGTTGGTAGAGATCCACGGCCTTTCATGAGAAGCGCCTATGACATGTTCAAGGATGGTGGAGACCCGGAAAAGGTTCGCATTTGATGTGATTTGTGTATGCTAAATTGCTAATCATGTTGCTTAATGCTTCACAGTGTCAGAGATATCACCATCTGCTCCTCTTTATATGCTTATCAATGTTGCCACCTCGTATGTTCTCTCCTTAAATAAATGGTGTAGGATTCTGTTAATTTGTCAGGTAAGTAGCTGATACAACGTAATCACTTTATGAAGTTCTTTTGGTTCTCCAATTGACTATATTACGTCACTGATATATGATTGAAATTCGCCTTTTATGTCTGTTCATGCTGTTTATCTGTGAAATCTCTTTAACATCTTCTCATCATCAGCTTCTTCTGACTTGAACTAGTTCTTGCTGTTATAGATTCACGAAGTACGTCACTTCATTTTTCTTGCTAAATCACATGAAAAAGGATATTTTGGCTGGGAGCGGATCATTTTTAAACATCCCTTGATATGAATTCTGACTACATGTGCACTCATTTATCACGACTTCGCTTGCTGCATTCAACTATGCAGTAGAGTACTATAAATGCTGGGCAACTTTAACAAAGCCACCTGATTTCATGTTCATAGCTTGTCGCTGCCTTTTCTGCTGGACGTGAAAATGAGTATTTCTATGCTTCGCTTTATGCTGGGCTTTACTACGAATCCCAGGTTATAATACTGCATTTCACATACGTATCACTTGTAAGTTGTGAATTATACGCGTAGGTTATCCTAATAACGTTACTTTTGGCACGTAAAGAAAGAGGATGATGGAGCAAAACGTCATATAGTAGCTGCATCTCAATGCCCTTATGGAGTCAGGTTGGTATCAGATTCATATGACCCGGTATTCCTATTTCCTTTGTTTGATTGTATGAAGGAATGAAGTTATGAATACATGAGAGGAACTGAGTTGTGTTCTTCACCATTTTAGATCTGACGACTACATGGCTGCTCTTGCCAAGGTGCACTGTCAGTGTCGAAACTGGGTTTCCGCTTGATATGAGGTGACTTCAGGTGGCATTGATTGAGCCAAGAAGAACTTCAGAGATTGCTTCTTGTTTCTGTATTTAAGCAGTTCATTTGCTGCCTTCATTTCTAGCCTATTATTTAGGAATGATACTCAACATTTAGTATGAAGAAGAGGAGCCTTGACAAATGTTCTGTCAAACAACGAATATATAACGCACGGAAACAATCAACGATGAGTCTACTAGCAATTGACAATAACAAAGAAAATCAAAGAGTGCAAAAATATGAGAGATTTCACTCAGATTTTGTGTTTCCACCTACGTCCTGCAAGAATGGTTACACTAGATCGACAAATGAGATTACAAGGATTACAGCCCACCAAGAATTCCTCCTTTCTCTCAAGATTTTTTTTTTCAAAGTGTGTTCTAAATTATTCTATTTTTTCCCTCTGTTTTTCTCCCCCCTTCTCGCCTAAGTTCCCAGGACCCGTGGCTAACCAATTTATCCCAAGGCAAAACATGAGTTTTGCACTTTTAAGTCCCCAGCTCCTTCTTATTTCCCTTTGCCACTAAAACTTCTCTCTCTATTGGACACTTCTATGTATATGCCCAATCTATAGGAAAGCATAAAACAAGTGGGCATGGGCCCAAAAACAATTTAAAGCCACACTCACAAATCTCCACCTTTGTTTTAAGAAGAATTGAGATCGAACAACAACCAACAACATCGAGAACCTCCGTCAAACCATTCTCCACATCCTCCTTTAGTTGCTCAATTTAGCGACGTTGATCAAGTCGCAACAATGGCGAAACTTGATCTCCGTCACCAACTTTGTAGCCATATCCGTCGGATTCTCGTCTGTGTGCACCTTCTCAACAACAACGGACCCCTTGTCAATCACATCTCGAAATGAAGTGTAGCTTTATGTCGATGTACTTCGTCCTCTCATGATACATTTGGTTCTTGGTCAAGTGTATAGTGTTTTGATTATCACAAAACACCTCCACCTCATTTCGCGCGATCCTGAGCTCACCGATCAACCCCTTTAACCAAAGAGATTCCTTCACACCTTCCGTGAGAGCTATGTACTCGACTTCCGTCGTAGAAAGTGCAACCACCGGTTGTAACTCCGCCTTTCAACTCACCGCACTACCAAATAAGGTGAAAACATACCCGGCCAACGACCGCCTCTTGTCCAAGTCACCCGCAAAGTCCGCTTCAATTTATCCTCTCAACTTAGCCTCACTTTCATCCACCCGTTTGTAGTGTAAGCTAACATTTGAAGTTCCTTTCACAAACCGAAGAACCCACTTCATTGCATCCCGATCTGCACCAAAAAGCATGCGTTAACCAATGCATTTGACACGTTTCTTATTATGTTCTGGTTGGCTGATTGCTAGGTTCAGTCTGGTTTACACCACAAGGTTTGGATAGCCACTGTTGAGTTTCTCGTCTAAATCCTTAGTTTTGTATACTTATTAGACCTTATGTATATTATGTCCATACGAGCATATCTAGATCTTGTTTTGTGAGCTTATTTGTTAGACTGCTTGTAAGGACTTCGACGTAGTTTGTAGAAGGCCATCTGCAAGGGTGGTAGTAGATAGTACAAGGTCATTCACAAGGATGGTAGTAGACAGAATACCATGAGTCAAAACGTGGTATTAGATGGAAGCAAGCCGAGAAGAAGGAGTCGAAGAGCAACAAAGGAGGAACCGGCATGGCCGTGCAATACTACACGAGCCGTGTCAGCCAACAAGTATGGTGCCAGAAGACCTTGGCATGGGTCACCTTGTTCTACACGGCCCATTCCAGCACAATGCCTCGTGCAGCTAAGTATGGGCGCATGCCCGTGCAAAAATCAAGTTAGAGTATGCTAAGATCAGCTGCGACTATTTGCACGCCCGCACCATTAGTGTTGAAGAAATTGACTCTCAGTCGGTGGCCCGCAACGTTTTACACGGCCCGCAACATTCAGAGGTGGAAATCATGCATCCTACTAGCTCGTGAAGATCTACATGGGCCGTGCCATTCTACTCCTCAAGGAGTATTTCCCAGCCAGCGGCCCATGGCAAATGGCGTGCTCATGCACTCAGAATGGCCGAAACAAGTGCCAACCGGAGGCCTATGCTAAATTACACGGGTCATGCCAGGCTGGGCAGCACGTGCCTTATGCTATAGCACGGCCCGTGCCATGGCGGCTGCTAGGGTTCACTTGTCTTTTTTGGGCCTTTTCAAGGCCCAGTTCTATCTACTATAAATAGGAGCCCATGTCTACTAGTATTTAAGTTTTAGCCTAGTTTAGTTTCGTTCTTCTAATTTTCTAAGAGTAGGTAGAGAGAGAAAGAGAATAACCCTTCTCTCTTAGTTTTATTTTCTCAATGTTTTTGCCCAAGGGCATTGAATCCAATAAAATATTTGGGTTCAATGCTTAGCGAGTAGTGATTTAGCTTGGGGATTAATATTTGTATTCATGATTTGGTAGTTATTTTGTGAGATTCTAAGATCATCCTATCTTTTTATACTTATGATTATTATGTTGATCCGTGTTTTACATTCTTGTTAATTGCATGATTGATACACTATGTTGGCATACACCTTAGTATACTTTCATGTTGGCGCATTTATTGGTATCCCATGGGGAGTGAAACCTAAATGTAATAGGGGAAACGAGGGTCCGTTGACCGTATGGGTGTATGCATGTGGGTCGCTAGTCACCATTCCGATAACCATACACTAGTTAGCTGGACTGGAGCCCGACAGGTGACAAATAAAGATAGATTAGTAGCAACTGGGGTTGGCGCAATTCGACTCGCGTCATTGCAACCCTAGAGTCAAGTATAAGGTGCCAATCAATTTGCCTCTATAGGCCTAGGGAGAAGCATTTACAATGGAGTGCCTGAGATGTACTTTTTTATTGTGAATGAATAGAACTACATAGCGGTGGGGCCGTTGTTGCACTTTCCCAATTACGGAGGCGGTCGGTTGAAGAAAATGAGAGCACCCTTATGTGACAAATAGGGGGAAATGTTGACCACCGATCACGCTATATGACATAAGCATTAGGATATGTTTATAAATCTTGTACTTGATTGAATATAAGATTGAAATATACTACCAGTCATGTAACACAAATATTCCAAATTGCCAGTTTTATATAGTTTACTCTCTCTAGTCTTTGTATGATTGTAGTTGTTAGATTCACACACACACACACACACACACACACTCCACCCTCCCACCTTAAAAAAAACCTTGTTTTGTGATACCAGCTATTCCTGACACATGATCGGATTCAAGACTCGATTGAGGTTGTGTTTAGTTAACCTTTAAGTTCCTAGCATCTCTGTGGATGACCCTGGACTTGCCACTATCTACCTTTTTGGTAGCTTAGTAGTAAGAATGAGAGCAACAAATAAATATCTATCTTTGGTCTCTCGAGCGCTCCGCGGGTCAAATCCTATCTCCCGTGAAAAGGCATTGACGATTTTAACGATCCCGCGGGGCGCGGATGACATCCCAATCTTCTCTTTTCTGGTTGGCCATAAACTGGCTCACAAAACTAGCCGCATATGCTAAATCTGGTCGTGTGCACACCATGTCATACATGAGACTTCCAACGACACTTGCATAAGGAGTCTGATCCAAGCTCGCTTGAACCTCCTTAGTCTTTAGCAACATCTTTGCGGAGAGTTTGGAATGAGCTGCCAAAGGTGTTTGAACCGTCTTTGCCTCCGACATCCCAAACTTAGCCACCACCTTCAGAAGATAATCACATTGAGACATAAAAAATTCACCACTTATCCTATCTCGTGGGATTTCAATTCCCAAAATCTTCTTGGCCGGTCCCATGTTTTTTTATTTCAAACTCACTTCTTAAAAGTCGTTTCAAGTTGTGGACTTCGTTCTTGTTCTTCGACGCTATCAACATGTCATCAACATATAGCAACAATAATAATCCACTACCAACAACCCACTTAAAATACACTCAACTATCAAAGTGACTCCGTAAGTACCAATTTCGTACCATGAACTCATCAAATCTCAAGTACTACTGTCTAGGGCATTGCTTCAAACCATAGAGAGATTTTCTAAGAAGACATGCCTTTTTCTCATCTTCAACCTTGATGAACCCTTCCGGTTGAGCCATGTAGATCTGCTCCTCAATATTCCCATGAAGAAAAGACGTATTAACATCCATTTTCTCAAGCTCTAAATCATATTGATTTACTAAAGCAAGCAAAACCCGAATGGATATATGATTCACCACGGGGGAGTAGATCTCATTGAAGTCGACCCCATTCTCTTTGTGTGAAGCCCTTAGCCACCAATATCGCCCTACACCTTGGCTTGTCAAACCCAACAATGCCTTCCTTTTGTTTGAACACTCATTTACAACTAACCACCCGTTGATTTTAAGGCTTGTCTATAAGTACCCAAGTCTTGTTCTTATCAAGCGATGTCATTTCCTCTTCCATTGCAAACTTCCAAAACTCTTTGTCTTTCCTCATCACAACTTCCTGATAGATCTTCGGTTCCGAGTTTTCCAACTCTTCCAGGGTAACCAATGCAAAAACAACTGAATCAGAGTAAACATACCTCTTCGGGGCTCATGTTTCTCTTCTATGTCTGTCTCTTGCCAATCAGTACGAGTCTAGGCTCTCATCATGACTTTCTCCGCCTAACTCTTCAATATCTTCCAAGTGACCCTTATCACTAGCATCATCTTTATCCTCCCGTTCATCGCTACATTTCCCCAATAGCTCCACCTCAATTTTGTCTCTTTCCTTAGAAACCTCCATGCTATCTTTGGTCTCTTGAGTAGCCATAGCCATGTATTACTTGGATTCTCTAAAGACAAAATCCCAGCTAGTGACACATTTGGACACTTCACATTCTTTGTACCAAAGCTTCCAACCCTTCACGCCCTCGTGATAACCAACAGACATACACATCTTTTCTCTCGGATCTAGCTTGTCCTCTCTTTGGTGTATGTAAGCGACACAACCAAATACCTTCAAATTGTCCAGCTTCGGTGGGGAACCATTCCACACTTCTTCCGATGTCTTGCAATTCAAAGTCGTCGAAGGACATCGGTTGATCAAGTAAGCCATCGTGTTCACGACTTCTCCCCATAACCTCTTCGGCAAACATGCCTCAAATAACATGCATTTGGTTTATCCATTCTGCAAGTCCATTTTGTTGTGGGGTACCCCGTACGATTTTATGCCTAACTATACTTTCTTCCTTGATGTACTAGTTGAACTCATCACTTAAGAACTCCAAACCATTGTCCATCCAAAGCTTCTTGATCTTCCTCCCCGTTTGGACTTCAACCATCTTCTTCCAATCCCTTAACTTTCCAAAATCCTCATCCTCAGATTTCAATATGTACACCCAAACCTTATGAGAACAATCATCAATGAAAGTAATGAAATATCTACCTCTACCTAGAGTTGGCGTCCTCGACGGCCGGCCCCCTCAAGTCCGAGTGCATATAGCTCAATGTGTCTCTCGTCACCTCCACAGACCGTGTAAACTTCACTCTTGTGGCCTTGCCGTAGATACAATTTTGAAAAACTCTAGGCCACCAAGTTTATCACCCCTAAACAAACCTTGCTTGCTCAACTCCTTCAAACCTCTATCACTCACATGACCCAATCTCTTGTGTCATAGGCTCCACAAAGACATCTCTTGCAGTTCTACAACCACCGCCACATCATCAATCAAGGTGCTACCTTGAAGGACGTAGATACCATGCTCTCTAACACCCCTCATGATAAATAGAGACCTCTTAGTGACCTTCAAGACATTCTTTTCACCTTCCCAACAAAACCCAAGTTGGTCCAAAGTTCCAAGTGAAATAAGGCTCCTCCGTAGTTGCGGGACATGTCGTACCTCTGTCAAAATCAGCTCTATCCCATTATGCGTTTTAATCTGCACCTTACCAATCCCGACCACCTTACACGAGTTGTTTTTCCCAAATTCGCCCATATCGACTTTCTTGTAGCTCTCAAACCAACTTCCATTCAGTGTCATACAGAATGAGCATACGCAGTCCATGTCCAACGTTTGTCGGATTGAGTGGTGGATACTACGAGAACCTCAGAGCTCTCATAACCATCAACAACTTCTTGAACAATTGCCGCCTCTCCATCTCATCTCTTGGTTGCTCCATCTCCTCGATTCAGACAATTCTTCTTCACGTGTCCTTCTCCATGGCACTTGTAACACTTGATGATGAATTTTTTTGAGTTATGAGACTTTGACTGTTATTTCTTCTTGCCTTTGAAATATTTCTTGTCCGACCTCCGTTGGTGCATCACCAAGCTATCTCCGCTAGTACCTTCCATTTCTATCCGCCGTTTGTGTTCCTTTAATTTCAATGCCTTAACAACTTCTTCGAGAGTAATCTCATCTCTACCATGTTGAATAATGTCAACCATGAGCTCACACGACCTTGGCAATGAATAAAGCAAAACCAATGCTTGATCTTCATCGTCATACTTCACATCAATGTTCTCCAAATTGACAATCAACTTGTTGAACTCGTCAAGATGCTCCATCAAATCCTTTCCTTCCACCATCTTGAATGTGAAAATTTGAGCCTTGAGAAACAACTGGCTAGACAATGTCTTCGTCATGTAAAGCGACATTAACTTCAAACATATCTCGGCCGCCGACGTACACTGTATTACCTCTCACAACACCTTGTCATCGAGACTAAGAATCAAAGTGTTGAAAGCTCTTTCTAATACCTCATCCTTCTTTGCCTCATCCCATATTGCCAGAAGCTTATCAGACCCGTTTAGAGCCTTCCCAAGACCCATGTTCTTGAGGTGAGCTTGCATCTTCACATTCCAAAACCCAAAATCATTTAAGCCATCAAACTTCTCAATATCCACTTTTGAGGTAGACTCCATCACAAAACCAACTCAAATTTTCAGCCCAACCTTGCTTTTATACCAATTTGTTGTGTCAAACAACAAATATATAATGCGCGGAAGATATCAACGATGAGTCTACTAGCAATTGACAAGAACAAAGAAAATCAAAAAGTACAAGAACACGAGAGATTTTACCTATGTTCGATGTTTCCACCTACGTCATGCAAAAATGGTTCTACTAGATCGACAAATGAGATTACAAGGATTACAATCCACCAAGAATTCCTCCTTTCTCTCAAGAATTTCTCTCAAAGTGTGTGTTCTAAGTTGTTCTATTTTTCCTTATGTTTTTCTCCCCCCTTCTAGGCCTAAGCTCCCAGGACCCGTGGCTAACCAATTTATCCCAAGGCAAAACATGAGTTTTGCACTTTAAATCCCCAGCCCCTTCTTATTTCCCTTTGCCACTAAAACTTCAATTTCTCTCTATTGGGCACTTCTATGTATATGCCCCAACTAGAAAAAATATACCACATCATAAAATAAGTGAGCCTAGGTCTAATAACAATTTAAAGTCACACTCACAACAATGTTGAACATGTAGTACTTTTGTTCAGAGGCATTCTTATTTATTTTGTTTAGTGGCCAAAATGACGTTGCTTTGGCTAAATACAAAACGTTGTTTTCGTATTTTTAATCAAAATGACGATGTTTAAATCTTTGAATTGATTTGACCAAATTAATTTTTGAATAGGTGATTCGATCCCACCACCACCATCACACATTCAAATTATATGAAGATAATATGCTGATTATATATATATATTAGGGATTCCAATTTTTTTATTACAATTTTAAAAAATTGAAATGCATTACTATGTGACTAAAATCGGTAAAATGGACATATCTGTGGATCTATTGGTATATAAATTCATAAAGGTAAATATATCGGTTGCAACCCACAGGTTTACTGACAAAGGTTTAAAGTAGGTCGTTAAACTATTCAAATGTATCAAAGTGAAAATGTATCGAAGTAAAGTTTATAGAACATCATCCAGTTACAATATTTAGTAATGTAGCAAGATAGTAAGAGTTGAACCCAAAAGAACAATGTGTTCCACACTTAATTATATATTTAAGCCACACCTCTAATATAGAGTTTGAGAGGTTTTGAAATTTTTGTTTATTTAAACTAATTTAAACAGAAAAATAAACCAAAATATTTAATCATTAAATAAAAACAGTTCATCTAATAATTTTCACACATTAGGTTGATACTATTTATCACAGGTTCCCAACTTCATTCAATTACTAATATTGTTCCCAATCCCAACAAACATAATATTATAGGTCATAAACATACACCCAATAATACACTTATTAATTAATCAAATCATGCAAACAGTCATTCTATTTCTCTTTGCGCAGCCGCAATTCTTCCCTCAAACTCAAAAACCCTATTTTTTCTTCAATTGATAATCTTTGAGCATTTATATTATTGAATAAGTAAGGTCTCTCTTAATAATATTTTTCTTTATGATAAAAACAGTATGGTCTCCATACATTAGTTTTGTTCTTAGACTTGATAGATTAATTAATGTTTTCTTGATGTTCACTCGATTTAGTTGTTTGTGTTGATGTCTTATTCTCAATCCGATCGTACAGTTTTCATGATGTCGTTTGTGTTTTGTATTAGTGGGAGGTTGTTGTCGTACCTCTCAAATATACAATTTATAAACCCTAAATGCTTTATAACTACAACTAAGTAGATAGTGACAAATCTCCGATGTCCACGAAGAAGAGAGATTTTCCTAAGAGCTTATGTATATAAGAGTGGATAATACCAAGCGCGCGCACACACACACATAAGCACATAAAGAGTAAGTTATGAAATGAAAAACAAGACAACTAGCATATGAAGATAATTAGGCTAATCATGCAACAAACAAAGAAAATAGGATAAAAATACAATTGACAAAGTCTTGGGCGCAATTGATTCCCACTTCTAAGCCTCTTATATATACTAGAAACAATCACTCAATTACTAATCTTGATCACCTATTGTGAATGCTACAACTTCCATTTTGAAGATAAACATTCCGTTCTTCTTAAGAGTAATTTACGAAAGTATTCAACGACTATTTTTAAACCAAACCAATGATCACTTTAGACAAACGTCTAAAGGTGTTTCATCAATGGTATCATGCACAAAGAACCAATAGATTTTATAATAACCACAAACATTCTACCAAATGCCTAGCCATTTAACCAAACAAATCATTGATTAGATTTAACCTAGAAAGGTCAACATTCAAGATTCTTCCTTTTAGTGCTACCTTAGAATAAGCATGACAACAAACCATATGATCATGTTCATCTAGAAATATTAATATCATCTATACAACAAGAAGTTCTAATTCCATGCTCTTGGATTTCATGCCAAATGGAGAAGAAATTGTACACTTCCTTAACATCCTAACATATAATCATATAAAGACTTCATATTCTCAAACATCCCATCACATAAATGAAGTAAACAACCACATTAAATTCACAATAAATGCTAAGTAATCAAAACTTCATAAATGAGTAAATAGAGTTTCTCACTACATGGGCTTGGAAACTTCAACCAATTGCTCCCAAGTGATAACTTAGCTACTATAGTTCATACTAACATTCAAAAGGAAATCAAACACAATCCAAAGTGAAAATAGATGAAACGAAAGCAAGAAAAGAGGAAAAGTTGGGAAGAAGACGATAGGAAATGAGAGGATAAGATTGCTATTTATAGTACAATAGGAGAAGAAATTGTACACTTCCATAACATCCTAACATGTAATCATATAAACATTTCATATTCTCAAAAACCCCATCACATAAATGAAGTAAATAACCACATTAAATTCACAACAAATGCTGAGTAATCAAAACTTCATAAATGAGTAAATAAAGTTTCTCACTGCATGGGCTTGGAAACTTCAATCAATTTCTCCCAAGTGATAACATAGCTACTATAGTTCATACTAACATTCAAAAGGAAATCAAACATAATCCAAAGTGAAAATATATGAAGCGAAAGCAAGAACTAAGGTTTTGAAAGAGGGAAAGTCGGGAAGAATAAGATAGGAAATGAGAGGATAAGATTGCTATTTATAGTACAAGAGAAATTCTAAAATATGCCACTTGCAGCAGGTCTGTCGCGACTCGTGGGTGGATCCTCATGACTCGCGACAAATGCCATTGTGCGCTGTGAGGTGTTTCCCACTGGTTGCGACAGGTACAAATAGCTTCATCTTCAATTCTTCATATCTTTTGTCTTAGTCTTCAAATCTTCATTTCTCTTGTCTTCAATTCTTCAAGTCTTCATCCTTCAAAGCTCCAAAAGAAATCTTGAACTCTTTAAATCTTCTTTTCGCTTGCCTTGTCACACCAAATTCCCTAGAAAAGTAATAAGAGCGCAAAAGTCGCTCTTAACTCTCCTAAGAGAATTTCAAGGAAAAAATCAAGATCTAAAGCAAAAAGTACACAAAAGTGAGTCCAAAATGCCCTAAAACTATTACATAAAATGAACACATCAAACCTCCCCACACTTGAACCTTACTCGTCTTCGGGTAAGAAAAGATTCAAAAACAAAAAGAGATTTACATATTCGCTTCATAACCCTAATATTCCCCCAATCAATACCTCACAAAACTCTCATTATCATGAATCCCAAACTCAAAGATCAAATGAAATTGTTTACACCACAACTCCAATTCCTAATTCTACCCAAAGCTTCCACCTATCAATTCATTAATACCCATAAATCATGTCCAAATCTAGAATTAATCATCCCAAAGTCCAATGGTAGAAAATGAATTCAAAACCATATCAAAAGTTCAAGCATATACTTCATTTCATACCAATCTATCAACCTAAAACGAACTATGCAAAGAATCGAGATTTCACACCCCCTACTTTGTTTTACCGCTAAGTCACCCAATCCCAAGAAGTCTTATGATTCCAGGCTACCCGATTCATCCATATGTTCACCGCAACCTTATGAATCCAACGCTGGAATATGAGTAGATGCTTGGAAATTTTTTCTTTTTCTCTCCTTCTCATTTAACCTAGGAGCCCTTTCAGGTTTTCATTCTAGCCACCCATCATATTTATTTTGGCTCACATCTCACCCACATTTAGCCTCTCATTTTGACCTAGGTCTCCCTTTCGAGTTTTTAAAATCTATTTTAGCCCCAATGTTGCCTAAATTGCCCTCTCGGGTTTTCAACTTAGCGGGATTGACATTTTTTTGTTTTCATTTTTTCAATTTTTTAAAATTTTTCTTATGGTTTTCCAAATAATGTAGAAAAAAACATCCAAGTGTACAAGCATGTAAGTCATTAAACTCCTCCCCACACTTAAAAACTTTACATTGCCCTCAATGCAAACTTCCAGAGCAAAAAATATTAAAAATCAAAGGAGAAGTAAAATGACTCACGAACAAGAGTGTGAATGGGAATCACCATCTATATGGGAATCTCTCCCATAGAGCCTCTGGTACTGAGCTATCCAGTCTGCATTCCTCCTGAGCCGCTCCATAAGTCGCTCAGCCTCGGGATCAGGGCATGGAGCACCACCCATATACACCTTCATTTGATGCACCTTGGAGAAGAGATGATCAATCTCCTCATCCATGGCCAAGAGGCTCCGGGAGATAAAGAGATTGAGCTCCAAAATGAGCTCATCCTGTCGGCGAAAGTCATCCTCAACCGTGTGGATCAGCTTCCTATAAAATTCCCAAGGGGTGGAGGAATGTCTTCATGCTTAGACGCATTCGGCTGTGGGGGATGAGAGTGCACAGTGGCCTGGGTAAATGGAAGAGTATCATCCTTGCTCGGGATCGATGTCGGGAGGATTTGGCTCAACTCCCGCTAAAATGCTTCCCAAAATGACATGTCCGGCTCAATGGTTAAGTCTTCCACGGGTGTGTCCAGCTCTAGCTTTGTTTGTTGGGGCTAAATAAGTATCATGAACATGATCTTGTTCCTTCCATAAAACCAATGGAAGCTCCCGCTACAACCGTGGGATTTATTAAAGAATAATCTTAGAGCTTCCTCAGGGTGATGAGGTACGAGTCCTCCCTAACCAAGCGCTGAAATCCTGGTAGGGTGAAGATCTGCAAGTGCTGCGCCAAAAGGGTGATCATGCGTCCTATGGAGATGTTGCTTCCTCGAACCTTCCTCGACTCCTGGACAACCTTTCCTACCCAGTAACCAGTCCAGAACCCATATCTGGTGCCTTCGCCAGTGAGGTACCACAGATACTTGATATCCTCAAGTGGTATATTTTTCGGCTCAGCATGACAGAATAGGGCGGCTGCCAAAAATCGGTGCACATAACGGAGAGCTTAAGATTGTTCTTGTCAATGACATCTCTGATCCTCCTCGTGATCGCGTGCTAGAAAACAGTATCATCATGCACATTATGGGTCATGGCCTGTGGATCAAAATACTCCCGGATATATGTGGTATCCCACTAAGAACAAACTCAATATCGGAGAACTCTATCTCATATGACTGGTCATTTAGGTGGAAGCAGATGTACTTCTCACATGGTTGCTCTCTTCCTCGTGCATTCTTCCTCGTGCATTCTTCCTCGTGCTGCATAGCCTCACAGTCCCCAAGAACTCGAGGGTGTACCTCGGGTAAGTGGGGGCACTCTTGCTCATGAACCCTCCTAGACCCCTCTAGTAAGGAGGCAACTAGCCGGCTTGCGCAAACCTGGGATCTCCAAAGGGCCTTTGTCACAAAACTTGGTCTCCTGAATATTCTCGGATGGCTTTGCCAAGAGATCTCATCTCTCAGAAAATTCTCCTGTGATTCCATTTCGCCCCATATAACTATCAGGCCTTGACTGCGGAACTGGAGGTGGAGGTTCTGCCGATGAACTCGCCCCTCTTTGTACCCTCTATCTCTTGGGAGCCATTATACAACAAGAACTATCAATTGAACAAAAGATGTCAAAACTCACAACACACATTCACAAAACTAGGTTTAACTATAAAAATTCAAGAAACCCTAGTATTTTCCATGAATACCACAATTCACATCATGTAATTACCACTATGCAATTATCACACTAAAATATCCAACATGTAGCGACGAATATGCTAGTATCATTATGTAGTTTATACTTTATAATCACGGTCATGTAGTCGACACACTACAATCAACAACATGTAACTACAAATATGCGAGCATTCTCATGTCACCTCAATTTGGGATTAAAAATATCCAAAGCTAGATAATTTCATCAACCACTTATGCACTATCCTCACAATGCTCAGCCACATACCATACTTTTACTCCTACAGTGAATCATATTTCAGCTAAGATCACTTATGAATTTTGCTATAAACACCATTATAGCCAATAATACAATTTCAACCAACATCATGTAATTAGCCCAAACTAAAGTTCACAAAAGCATTCGTAAGCATGCCCACACAAATATCATGCAATATCCACACTCTTAACTATCCAAATCCACACAATCATGACAAACATTCAAACTCATGAATTCAAAATATCATTACAAATTGAAATTCATAAACTACACAAAAATTGACAATTCAAGGATGGAGAATTGAGAATTATAACAAATATGTGTAGAGGAGAATGAATTCATGAAGCTCATACACACCCTAACTCGCAAGTAGCTAGTGAATCCACAAAAACCCCCAAATTCTAGGGTTTATGTGAATTTCGGATTTGGGGATGGTGGGATGTTGTTTGGGGTGTGGAAATGGTTGGGGAAGTGAGGGGAGTGGATTTGCGGTGTGGAGAAGGTAAGATTATGGCCGCATTAGTAAAGAGGAAGTGAAGGAGTGGTGGTTTTGAGAGAAAATAATGGGAGAAGGTGAAAAGGTGTAAAGAGATTGGGTTCTGCCCAATTTTAATTGGCCTCTGTTCAGCTGTAGCGACCTATGGGGAAGGCCTCCCGCTTGTGACAACCAACATCTAAAAGTATGAAAAAATGTTAGCACTCTGTTGCAACACGTGGGGGAAGTCCCTCGGCCTATGACAGTAAGATATCCGGGCGTTCAGATTTTTCAAAAACTTTATGAATCTTGTCGTGACCCGTTGGGGATTCCCACGGCTTGCGTCAAAATATTTACTATTGTTTACACTGTTCTGTCATGGGGGAACTCCTACGGGTCGCGACAGAGGTTTACCTGGAAGTTAAAATTTTCCCGAATCTTGTAGCAACCCGTGGTGGATTCCTATGGCTCGCGACAGAGATTTACTAGAAGTTGGAAAATGGGCACTGTTCAGTTGCGATCCGCGAGGGAAGTCCCATGGTCATGACATAATGATCCTGTAACCCCAAAATCTTCCAGAAGTTTTTCGCGAACCATGGGATTGTGGGGAGGATCCCATGGCTCACGGCAGCAAAATACCTCCATACTTAGCCAAATTGTTTTCAGCTTCAAATGTTTTCCTCTTCTTCACACTTCTCATTGCCTTTAATCCTTCATTCATTCTTGATCCTCATAATCAATTCACCACTTTAATAAACCAATGCAATGTACTTTTTTTGCTACAAAATCATAGGAAAAACACAACCGTGAAAGAAACAAAATGAAATAACGAAAAACAATGATAAAAACTAAACTGAAACAACATTGACAAAAAGTAATGAATAACTATCTGGATGATAAAAATAAGTTTATTTAACGTCGTCGGCACGACTCCTTTCATGACTCTCATTCACAAAATGAATCGAGGAGGTTGGTCTCTTTTCCTCAACCCGGGATAAAATGTTCAGGATCCATATCATCCCTCAACAAAGCCCAGCACACATAACCTAGGGTTTCTTCATGCTTCCTCACCATGCCTAAAATTCCCCTCGTTACTCCACAATGATTTTGATTGAATGAGAAATTGAAGGTTTCTTTTCTTCTCTAAGAGGTGAACATTTAAGCACCTTAGGTGGTGGTTTGTACTGTACCACCGAAGTATTCACATGAGAAGGAGGGAATCCCACTTTTTTTGGCTCCCCCGTGGACATACTAGGGGTGTTGGATGTTGCTTTTCCAAGAGAGTTTTTATCATTGTTGTTTTCCTTCAAGTTAGTACCTACAACATATGCAATAGAAACATCATATAAATCATCATCTAGGGAAATTTCAAGGAACTACTAGCGTTGGGCTTAAACACATCTTGCTCTATATCATTAACAACATCAATAGCATGGAAAGAGTGGTATCTACTAGGATGATGAATAGAATTATTAGTGTCAAATTCTACCTCCCGCCCATTAAATTCCATATTTAGTGTTTCAGTATGCACATTGACTATTGTCATTGAAATCTTTAAAAATGGCCTACCTATTAAAATAGGGGTAGCACGATTTTCATTGTCTATATCAAGGACGTAAAAATTAGCTAGGAATGTCAATGAATCCACTTTCACCATCACGCTTTTCACAATACCTTTTGGGTATGTGCTAGAGTGATCGACTAGTTGGATAACGACCCCAGTTTTTTGCAAAGTGCCTAGATTTAGACTCTCATATAAAGAATATGGGATTACATGAATTAAAACACGTAAATATAGCATGGCCTTTTCAACAAGTTTTCCTCCTATCACACAAGGGACTGTTAACATTCCAAGATCATCACCTTTAGGAGGAAATTCATCATTTAACACGGCGGAAACATGAAAATGCTTTCCATTCTTATACTTAATCTTCATTTTTTGTTTCCTATTGATGGCACACAATTCCTTAAGAAATTTAGCATACCTACGAATTTGATTTATAGCATTTAAGAGAGGAATGTTTACCTCGCATTTACGAAAGAACTCGTAGATGTCTTTGTTGTCTTCCTTCTTCCTCCCATCTTTCAAGGCCTCCACTAAGGGTGGTTCTGGAACATAGGAGGGAATCTTTGCCATTTTTGCATTCTTTTAAGGAGGCATGGTTCGTACAAGAAACATATAAAGCACGTCTTCATCACCTAGAGAGAGGAATAGAGGCATCTCCTCCCTTCGAAGAAATAATCTGCATCTTTGGGTAAGAGATCATTTATTGAATAAGGATATAAAGAAGCCTTGTACAGCTGCTTCAGTTTCAAATTCACACCGGTATGTATTGCGTAGGCTAGTATCAATACCGGTCCTAGGTACTTAGCTAAAAAATTTACACCTTTCTTTCGGGTTACAATAATTAAATAAAAAACATAATTAAAGCAGCGTCAAGCAGCTACGTTATATCATCATACACACTAGTATGTTCATTAAAGGCACCGGTTATATCGCCAGTATTATTTCATTTTACCGGTGTAAGGAATAGCCATATAACAAAATTTGGAACACCCAAACGATCCAAACCCCTGGATGTCCCTTCTTGCTTTATCTTTTCCCAAAAAAAAAAACTCCCCAAAACTAACTTCCAAAACTCCTCAACTATCCCCATAACTTCTCATAACTCCATCAACCCTGATACACCCTTTCCATAAGCGGTCCAAGAAATCCCATTTTCTATTACAACCATCATTGCTTCAAACCCTTTCAAGGTCAGAGTAAATCGACGAATTCTACTCTTCAAGCATGCCAGATTCGGTGTATCCATCAAGGTTAGTTATCTAGGTGTCCTTTCCATCATTTTTACATCTTCATTTATGGTCAGAAAGCACTACAAATGTTATGAACATATTATGTTCGATAAAATGCCTCAAAGATAAAAACATTTTTTGAAGCTGACTTGATAGGAATTCGAATCGTGAATCAAATTCTGTTCTAATATGTTGTACTTATCCATCATTTGTGATAAGTAACTTTGTTTTATATTTATTTAGGAAGGGTTCAAGTGCTCTATGTTGGTGTTTTTGTTGTTTATCTTGTTCCTATGGCATAATTTGTGTTGTATCAATGGCCTAGTTTGTGATGGGAATATAACCACGTGAGTGTACTTGTAATGGTTTAGTTTTTGTTCTTCGTGTTGTATCAATGGCGTAGTTTTGTGTTGTATCAAATGGCATATATTGTGATGGAAAGGGTCATGTTAGTCTGCTTGTAATGTCATTTTTTTATTGTTCATGATGTATCGATGGCATAGTTTATGTTGTATCAAAGGCCTACTTTGTGATTGAAATATGGATGGTTCTATGAATAATTGGGTTTCTCTACTCTATTGTTGTATATGCCGGCTAAACGGGGAAAGTTAACCACCAAGAGAAAGCGTGCAGAATCACAAAAAAGGTGGATGTTGACGCCAATGATGTAGATGTGGCTGAACAAGAAATGCAGCAGAAAAAGATTCCACTGCAAATAGTGTTTGAAGAAAAAAAATCTACCAAAGATCAATCGGAGAGGCAAGATAAGGAAGAACCCACCAAAGAAGAAACTTGGAATGAGGGGGATGTTGAGTCAGACAATGTGACAGAAGGGAGGTAGGCGCCCAACCCCTGAGTTGCCAAAGGAGAGGCAAAGAGCACCTGCAAACGTAGGAAATTGAATAAAGGGGACAATGACTTGACCAAAGATGGAGGACAATTTGGAGAGGCATTCAACAAATTCGAGTTCAATACTTGGTGCAGGCAGCGTGGAACTGCTATGTGTCAGTCTGTTATGCTAGCAAAGGAGAGTAATCTTGTCCCTGTGGAATTTGAGTTTCACGATAAAGATGTGGTTTGCACGAAGAACTGGACTGCGTCGACTGTGCACGACCATTATGCATTCCAGCGACACATTAAATTTGGATCATGGGAACACTGGTGCGACGTTCCGGACGATGTGAGGGATGAGGCGTGGAATGATTTATTAATGAGCTTTTTGAAACTTTTCATACTAGTCTATTTACTTCTTCAATATTACACATGCATTTAATGTGTTTCTATCAACATGTTTCATTTCAGGCTAGCTTTAGAATTGAAAACAATTTGACCGAGGGTCTAACTAAAATATTGAAGAAGGATGTTTCAAGAAGGCACGAGACCAACATCGGAATTGGATGACAAAGGTGGAAAAAAAAGTACATACATGTTGTGGACAGTGGAGAGAATAAATCAAATGTCAAACCATGGGAGCTATATAAGTGGATGGATGAGGAAGAGTGGAACTTGTTCGAGCGTAGGCGTCAGAGTGCCGATTTCATGGTACATACTTCTACAATCAACATTATGAAACTTTCTTACTCACCACTTTCTTTACTATCATTCTAAGACCATTTCATGATTACCCAATTCTTCTCTTTAGGAGATACGAGAAACTGCAATAAATCAATAGACATCAAAAGATTACACCCACCACACTGGAAGAAGAGGTAACCGATCAATCTAGGAGAAACTTAGCGAGCACTTAAGGGTAGGGGTGGGCAAAAAAACCGAAAACCGAAAACCGAACCAAAAACCGAATAATCCGAATTTGAATAACCCGAACC
>JAULKM010000008.1:15576470-15619459 GCA_032355605.1 Rubia tinctorum
CATTTGAGGAAAGATTTGAATTGTGTCATTTTCTTTGGGACGGACGAAAATAGAAAGTGTGTCATTTTCTCCGGGACTGAGGGAGTATAAATGTGATAAAAATTAATTTTGAATTTTTTTTATGTGATATTGAAGGAGTATTGCACACTTTAATGTATTTTTTTTATGATGAATGTTTTTACAATGGCTATTGGATTTGTTAGAAGATTTCTCACGAGGACAAATTCTTGTGTAAGACCGTCTCACAGCAAAATTAAGGATTAATATGCAATATTATGAAGTTTAATTAGAAATGGAGTTCCAAATATAATTTAAGAAAGTTTGGGAGAGGAAAGAGAGGTCTAGGTGCAAATATCACTTTTTGGGAGTGTTGGACATAAATAGTTGGGGGAATTAATGATTCCGGTCGGGTCAAGAATCCGGGTCAGAGAAATTCGTGAATCAATTTTTTTCGTCCTTTCTGCACAATGCGCGCGTTTTTACTACTACACTTGATGTTTCATTTGCAGTATTTGATGTTTCAACCAAATATTTTGATGTTTTTACAGAATCATTTTTTCCCAACAAAATCGTGTGTTTTAAAGTTAAATTTTGATATTCTAATGTAAATCTTGTATTTACATGTTAAATTTTTTACACTTTTAGTATTTTACACTAGTTAGTGATATTTTATTATCCTAATTTGTACTTTATATTCTATATTTTCATTTAATTTAATAATTTAATTTTCTATCGTGTTGTTTTAAAAAGAAATATCGACAACCTTTTAGTTGAAGTATAAGATTTTTATTTAATGTGTCCTTGATATTCCAATAGCGTTAAATGGTTTTTAAATTTGTTTTTGGTACTGATATTTTATTTTTTCGATAATAGTAACACATTTTATTTCAGACTTTGATATTTTAAAATTCATGCGCGTTTTACTTTGATGTTTTGATATTAAAATTTGATGTATTTTTCAGTGTTTTCATTAGATTTTCAACTATTTTTATTTTAGGATTTTATTTTTAACTATTTTAATTTGATGGATATTTTTAATAATTTTTAATTGGATGATTCTTTTAGTTTGATGTGTATTTTTAGTGTTTTAATTGATGCTTAACTATTTCGATTTTGATGTGTATTTTTAGTATTTTTATTTGATGTTTAAACATACTAATTTGTTGTTCATATTTTGTTTTTTACTTGATGTTTTAATATTTTTATTTTATATGTATAGTATTTTATTTGATATTTAACTATTTCATTTATGTGTATTTTTAGTATTTTTACACGATGTTTAAAGGTTCTAATTTTACGTTTATAATTATTATTTTTATTTGATGTTTAAACAGTCTAATTTGATTATTTAGTGTTTTTATTTGATGTTTAATTATTTTTATTTCATATGTATAATATTTTATTTTATTTTTTTATTTTACACATTTTTATTTGATTGTTAAATAGTTTAATTTAATTAAAAAATTATTTTGATGTTCAAATATTTTAGCTTGATATTTTAATATGATTTATTATTTATTTAATTAATGATCTATTTAAAGGCTGAAGTAAATTGGATTGGGCAGGGTAAAGCCCGAATCCAAGCCAAGCCTCTGGTGGAAGCCCAATATGTCATCTTCCCGAATGACATATTCCATCAGCTTGAAATTCGGGTTCCAAACCAAGTCTTTCCGACTTCACACTTCGACGACGTAGCCAAAAATCCTTAACGCTTCACTTGTTATCTTTCATTTCATCCATTTTCTTGTACACATTTGATTTCCATCAATGTCGAATTATTACTTTTCAATTTCACATCTACTGTGAAAATTCGGCCAAAATCGATGGTGGCACTGCGAGGGAAGGTAGGGCTGCCGAGAAACACTGTCTGGGTTCGACCGGGAAGCACGACATGGAGGGGGGGCACCGCCATAGAGGATCTTTGGCGAAGAAGCACGACAATGGCGATGGCGGATCAAGCAAGGGTTTTAAATATTTTGGATAAATTACACATTGGTCCCTCCATTTCAGCGTGCTTCTTAAAAGTGACCCCAAGTAAAAGTTATTTACATTTTAGACTCCAAATTTAAAAGGTTTCTGTTTACTATACACTTCATTTGTATATTATTTGTATTTTGCCATTGGTTTTACCATGAGACGGTCTCGCATGAAACAGACTCTTTTATGAGATTTCTGGAGTATGTTGAGTAAGAGAGTAAGAGGGATCCAAGTTGTCCAAGTTGTCATTTGCGGATATTTTCATCCTCGAATCTTAGTTAGTTTAGGTGTTTTTCACTACTGCAGGGACGCCCATATGGCACCGGTAATCCGATACATAGGCCCTAGTTATTCAGGGGCCCGACTATCGGTGTTTAAGAATGCGAGTGCTGAAACATAGTTACAAAGCCACCGACATCCAAAATCGGTGCTGAATATACATACCCAACATTGGTTCTTAGTTGTGCCCTATAACCAGCACCAATAGAATACTACAACTGCTTGAATGATCTATCACTTACAGGTGCTGATAAAAGATACCGGTGCTGATACTGACCAAAACCTGTTGATCGTTGCCGGTGCTGATTGTGAAAATGAAGTCTAGTGCTATTATTTTTTAGCACCGGTGTAAATCAAACGTTGATATTAAAAAGAATTGTCGGTGCTTGTGCCTAGAAGAATCTAAATGTTCTAGCACCGGTATGTAAAAGAATTGTCAGTGCTTGTGCTTAGAAGGATATAAATATTCCATCACCAATATTAAATTCTAGTTGTGCTCATTTTTCCAGCAATGGTTCATAATTTCAAAAACCGATGTTGGTTTTGTTTTGCATTTGCAGTGCCCTATTTTAATTTTCCTAGCCCATCCTGGATCAAAACCCGAGGAAATATCACAGAAGAAACTCATAACAGACAAAAACACAGAATCAGATATAGTCTAAAAGGAGACAAGATTAATTCTAAGCAACAAGAAATGAATAACTTAAAAACTAAAGAAGTCCAAAAACATAATCCATCCACAAGAAAATTTTCGAAAGCAAGTGAATTTGTATGAAATCAAATTTTTATCCTCTATTTTACAGCATGAGGTCCATAGAAGTCTTGCATTCTTTGGATTATACGTTCATCCAAGTTTGACACCATCTCTCGGCTATAGCTTCAATCTCCTCATGCTTTTTATGCCAACAACCCAATCATTAATTACGTGACAGTATTTAGTAGGTAAGAAGAAAAAATATTTAGTTTGTAATTTGTTGACATACCTCTAGAATATTTGTAGAGGTAGTCTTGAGCACATGTTCTTCCAAGAACAAGAGGACGCAGTACCTGCATTCTCAACCTATCTCCTAACGTTGGTACCGCAAATGAAAAAATCGAGTTAAATGTAATTGTATTAAATAATGTTGGAAATGAAGGGACTCTTGGATTGAATGACTTAAACCAATGTTTGTGATTTTCCAGGTGTAATCCTGGGATGGTTCTACCTTCCTCTTCTCCCTTTGATATTGACATGCTATCCTTGGTTATGTCGAACTTTGAATGGTTACGTAACTCACACTTGTAGATGTTAAAATTATTACGACAAAGGAAATGAAAGTACCTGGAAATGAGTTGGTTTTCAAGAATGTTGTGGGGTTTGATTCCTCCAGTCATCGAGTCAAGGGTAAAAACTTCCTCTGTACCAGGATGGATGAGTACTAAGTACCAATGATCGCTGCGTTGAAAACAAAGTAGCACATGAATGAATTTGTAAGCGATGAATAATTTTTTGTAATTGAGAAAATTGAAAAGTGTCACTTACATTTTAGGGTTAAATACATTTATGACCCTAACTTTTGGCTGAAAATGTCAATATAACCCTGCAATTTGATAAAGTGCCAATTTAACCCTAACTTATTACCAATTGTGCCAATCTAATC
Organism: Rubia tinctorum; assembly: GCA_032355605.1. Classification (NCBI taxonomy): domain Eukaryota; kingdom Viridiplantae; phylum Streptophyta; class Magnoliopsida; order Gentianales; family Rubiaceae; genus Rubia; species Rubia tinctorum. Next base: position 15,580,367 of record JAULKM010000008.1, read on the forward strand.
CTAACTTTTGATCAATTTGTGCCAATATAACCAAAATACCTAATTCTAGCATTGACCGGCATTGACCCGACATTGACCAAAGAATGAAGTGACCAAAATATCCCCATAACTAAAGCTAAAAAATTAATACCCATTATACCCTTATTTTCTTTCTTCTTCACAACCCATCTCCGTCGCGCCGGAAACCTCTTCTGTTGGAAAATTTCTTCGCCCCGCCGACCTTCAGAACAAAGACGACGAAGACAACCCTATTTTTTAAAAAAAACCAGTTCGCCACCACATCTAAAATCTTCCTCCACTCCCTCCCACCACCAACTCACCACACGGCCATCGCCACCCCCGCACGTGCCAGAACAAAGATGAAGAAGAAGCTACATCGGTAGCGCTGCCGTCAAAACCCTAGCCCTGTAACGAAAGGTAGGGTGGTGGAGCACCACCCCCCTCCGCCGATAGACACCGATGTAGAACCCTTAAATTGTTCAAAAAAATCAATTGGTTTTTTATCTGTCATTTGCGTATTTTTCTACCGATTATTGAATTGCTTGTGTTTGTGTGACGATTTAGTTTGGAGGAAAAGCAGAGAGCGGAAAAGAGGGCCAGAGAGGCAAAATGCCTCAAGTTTGAGCCTAGATGGTTTGACCAGAATGAAGAAATAACCCTGACACCATGGTGAGACCTCGAAGTGTACAAATTCAACAGAAAATACCTTGAGCATCGGGCTGCCATTGATAGCTGAGATAACATCGATGACACCACTTGCGCCACCTCCCTCCGCCGACGAACACCGCTGCAAAACCCTTGCCCCACCGCAGTAGAGTGATGGATCGCCATCCCCACCGTAGACGAAGACGAATACCACCCAAATCCCACCGCCTCCCCCAACTTCCACCACCCTAACCCAAAACCCTGCCACCACCATCGATGATGACTTGACCACCACCCTAACCCCGCCCCCCACCACCTCCACCACCTTAACCCTAAACCCCGCTGTCATCGCCTCCACCAAATCCTTCCCCAACCTTCGCCTCCAAATCCCTCCCCAACCTCCGCCACTCGCTATATTGACGCCATCTCATAATTCCTCCCCAAATCAGCCATTCTCGAGACCAACGAGTTGAAGGCACCACCGCAGCGCCTACAAGGCAATCGGTGATGCGTTGAACACCATTCACAGCGCTGGAGAGGCAATTGATTTCTGCATTGAAACCTTCGCCGCCTCCAACTCCCAGCTCCAAAAGTCATCGTTCCGCTCCGAATTCCCTCGACTTCTTCATTGGAATGATGTTCAATGAAAAGGAAGAAATGAGAGTTGAGTTCAATTATGTATTTTCAGGTATTTTCCTTTCATATTTTTTTAATCAAGGGTAAAATTGTCATTTCACCCAATTCCGGTCAAATGGATGTTGACTAAAAAGTCAGCCTAGTCCAGGTTTATATTGGCACTTTCTCAAATTGCAAGATTATATTAGCACTTTCAACTAAAAGATAGGGTTATTTTAGCACTTTACTCTACAGTTTAGTATATGGCACCTCATAAATCTGGCGGTCAGTAACAAGCATGGTATCTAGAATGGCTTTAGCACGACCTTCGACTTCTACGCCTTTAAATTCCTGGGCAAAGCCTCCCGTGCAGCACGAAACAAAATGTATGTGGCCATTGTTGGTTTCAAACACTTGGTCTCAGAGGTGCCATGAAAAATAACATCTTTAATTTATTAAACAAATTCATATATAAATAAATACAGTTTATGTGAAAAAGTTAACCATGTCCCACCCAAACATCTACGTGTGAGTTCGCTAGACAAGTCATTGCTCTGAAGTTACCAAGTTTGTTCCTGAACTCCAACATCTCATTGATAAACAACCCACTTTGATTGTTCGTGCCAAAATTTTAAGGTCGGAGCTCTGGAAACAACACCACATTTCCATACTATTGCAAACTCTTCACAAGATCGTTGCAGTACTTGATACACTTCCCCATGTTGGGATATTATTTGAACGGGCACTTGTTGTTAATATGAAATCAATGAATCACACAAGTTTTAGGATAAAAAAATAATTAAACAGGGTACGAGATGGAAGGTATTAAGAAGTACCTGTTTCAGTGGCCTTTCAGTAGAAATTGTTGCTTCGACTGACGGCATGAGCTGCTTGATCCAGACTGTTTTGGAGTTGACGCCTGGAGAGAAAAAGAATTGAAGTTAAACAAATCTTAATCTAAATTTAACCTGTAATAAATGTAGTGACTACTTGTACTTATTACTTAATTGTTTCTCACATTAACGCAAAAAACACATCATTCCAGGCCAGATCACTTTCACAGTCCTCGAAGTGGGGATTATCTCCAAGTCCCACCAAAGACATCGACCAGTATAGCACACTCCCCAAAGCCTCTCCCACGTCATTGAAATGGTGGTTGGCAGACAACAATCCAACTTTTGAATGGTAGATTGGCTCGCACACATGGACCTGAGCTACTAGACCGGGTGACTTATCGGGACGCCTAGATTTCTGGAGCCATGTTTTAGCTACCCTTACCCACTGTCCCTCTAGGCTCTTGATGAACAAGGTGACCAAATCACAATCCTGTTACACAGAGTGAAAATTTAGATAGTTTAAATGTTGTTTTGGGAAGATCAGCTACTGCTACACTTGCTTCTTGCTATACCTAGGATAGCAATAGCTGCTGGAAGTCGAGTCTTGGTACCTCTGTAGCGATCTAGGTGATCCTTTTTCCCGGTGGCTCTTATCAGAATTTCCTCACATGTTTCCAACTATATGGTTCCCTTTCTCTTTTTCCTCGTTCATCTTCAACTGCGGTGCATACTACTGTTTTAGTAATGAAAATATGTTGACATAAATATAGAACTTTACATGAATTAGATACTTACAATATCTTCTGCAATGGCTTTGACTTACGGAGTGGCATAGTCTTTGTATTTTCCCTTGTTTGACTCCAGGTAGACCAGCGATCAGTCCGCCTTGCAATTCTTATAAATGATCTCCTGCTCGATCTCTTCTTCTGTGTAGCCCTGGTACCTAAACTTGTTTCTCACCTTCTTTTTTAGCTGCTCGGTCAACTTTTCCTTTGTAGCACTGTTGCCCTTTGGCCTGGTGTGGTGTTGCATTTCTTTTCTTTTGATTGGTCACTTTCCCTCTATCATTTTTTTCTGCAAGCCAAAAAAATGTTTAGTTAGTTATTATTGCAATGAATTAGTTGTTAAATATTGAAATATTATTTATGAAATCATGTAGGAACTTTACTTACCATCATGTCCTCAATTTTTTCTGCGTTCCTCGAATTTCTTCCACTCCTCCTCATCCATCCACCTGTACTTTTCCCATGGCTTGTACTTTGGAATTTTGCCGCTCGGAATGAAATGTATATACTTGTTTTCCACCTTGGACTTCCAATTACGATGTACATCGGCAGCCTTGCCTACCACATCCTTCCTGAACCTCCTCCATTGCTCTTTAGTCATTTTTCGTTTCAAACTTGAAACTTACATGCAACGGGTTATTACACAATATATAGGTTAACAACAAGAATATATAGGTTAATATGTACAATTAGGCATTCAAATACTAAGTATCATAACATTGTTTTTTTACCTTTATGTCTCTCTGCGCCTCCTCCTTCACATCTAATGGGACGTTAGGCAAGTGTATACATGTACCAAATTTGACACCTTCGAAATGCGCAGTTGCAATAAGCAGTCCAAGTGCTCTAATTTTTTACACATATAATCTCACCATCAACGCAGTTTTCGGGATGGGGATAGGGTCCTTTTCCTTGGCTACCATGACCATCTGGCACGTAGTCATTCCTCATTTCCTACACCATGTGGCAATCTTGAACTTGTCAAACGTCTTCTTCGAACGCCCGCCTGTCTTGGTACGGTCATCATTCCTTGGATTGCGAAGGGGGTTGTCCTCGCTACCTTTCTCGCTCTCCATTTCACCACCCTTTTCGAGAGCACCCTCTTCGGGAGCACATACTGCAGCCTCTCCATCTTTCTCAAATTGAATCGATCTTGAGGGGTACCACCGGTAGAATGTCCTCTTGTTCGCCTTCGGGGCCAACTTCTTGGTCTTCCGTCTTTGGTTTTTTGGGTGGAAGGTCAGTCCTCTTCCTTTTTCCAATCACTTTTTTTCCTTTAGGAGGCATCTACATAAGAATATAAATAGATATGTTTAGAGATACAACAACGACATAGAAAATTGGCCAACAAATCCTTGATAAACTTATATCAAAGTGGATAACCACAACGTAGTTCGTACAAATCTAATGACCATCCAACCAACATAAAAATTGTAAAAAAAAAAAACAACACACCAACATCAATGACCAACAAGAAGACCGACATCTTGAGGACATCATTGCATCCTATCTTTGCACAATCACATTGATATAGAATACATCAATTTATACAAGATCATAACAAACGGTTCATATCACACTACACAAGATTATGACAACCATGATTTCCAATTTATAACAATTCCGCACCATCCAAAGAAATTAGTGTCATTTAAGGACCACACCCTTTCCAAGATCAACCAAATTGAATCTATTCAAATGATTACGAATAAAAAAACTCACAACATATACAACATTCTCTACAAACAATTCAAAACATACAATTTGGCATTTCAAACACCAATAAATATTCACCATTGGGTTTAAACACTTCACAACACACAAGTTGGCATTCCAAACATCACAACATATTCAACATTCGATATAAACATTTTTCAACACACAATTTGGAATCTCAAACATCACTATAAACAATCAAAGCCACAAAAATTGTAATGGGTACAATCCCCACACAACCAAAAATCGCAATAGCTTCCAAGTTAGACATTTCAGCGAACGCCTACTCTTTCTTACCCATATTTTTTAATCCAAATGAATTAAAACCTAATTTTATGACCAAAAAACTTAAAATCCACAACTAACCTTTGAATAATGGCGATTTGGAACAGTGTGGAGGTCGAATCCTCTAACTTCCGAGTTTATGGCTTCAAAGTTACCAATATGGGTGTTTTTTGGGTTGTTATTTAAGTTGTGTTTGAGAGAGTGGGTAAATGGTGTGTGAATGAGGAGTAATAATGGTTGGAATCGTGGGTGATGTTCATAATTTCAAGAAAGAAACCATTCGAGGAAGAAATTATTCTAAGAAAATGCGACCGTAATTGGGGAAGCCGGTCAGATTTTATTTATAGCCAGAGAACCATCACCGATACAAATGAAAATATACCGGTGCCTATTTGTTTCTCTTGTGTTCTAGAAATGCCCAAGTATGGAGCACCGGTATCATACCAGTGTTGTTGAATAAAATACAGGTGCTTATTCTAAAATAAGGCAGCTCTCTGAGGCTGCTTTAAATGGTTTTTTTAATTTATATCTCAAGGACAGAAAGGAAAGAACACAAAAAAGCTAAGTACAGAGTACTGGTCATATAACTGGTGCCATTTTAAGAAAAAGAGTGTTGACTTGTAACCAAGCAACTACTTGTCGCTGCGTTAAATGAATTTTTTGGCCAAAACTTTTGGACAGTGAGGAACTCCCCAAATTTTTTCTCTAAGTGTTTAGCATCGGTAAAAAATACCAGTGCCACAGCTACAATAACTGGTGCCCAACCCAGTATCCCTTTGGCGAGAAATCACTTATTCATGTAGGCACCAATATATATACCGGTGCTAATTTGAAATCATGAAATTTTAAATTTCCCGCTTATATTTTGACAAGAATTTGAAAATTCTGATTTCCATCCGGTTCTCAGCACCGGTAATTTGACCTCAAATACCAATGCTAGGTTAACTACCAATATTTTGCATTATTCCATTTATTCCCAACATAAAGAGTAACGTTTTTTGGTTGATGTGGTTGTGCAAATGGATTAAAAATTATTAAATTGAACATTCAATATATCTGGTGTTCCAAGATTGTGTCAACAAGATGAACATAAAGGGCATGTAACTAACTCTTGTGAAATTACATTGTTGCCCAAAACTAAGTTACCCCTTTTTAGTTGCGTCTAAATAATGTGATTTTTGGTATTCTTATGTTAATATAGGTTTTATAATGGAAATAAATTTAATGATGAAAATGATTAAAGCGCTAGTACATGCGTTGGGGTATCTTATTCTTGATTACTTAGAACCTAGGGAGTCCAAACGGGAAGGATAATTGGAAAGTTTTTTCCCACATAATATTGACAAAATTTTAAATTCGGACTTAGAATATCAATCTAGGTTTCATAATCTATGAATGCTTCCAACCAGATTTCAATTTGGACTTTCGAGTAAAAAAAAATTTTGCACTTAGATCCCTCCAAGATTCTTGGAATTGTTGAAACACAAAATTTGTGATTCCATAATGAAATTCAAAAATGTATGATCACAACTTTGTGATTTGGTCGTAATTGGGTAAATGGAAGGTGCTCGAAACTGAAAATAGAAAAGTTGTACAACATTATGTGAAAACTGCACTGTTGCCCAAAAGTGTGGGAACCCCTTATCCATTGCTAAGAAATACTTGATTTTTGTTGTTATAGCCTAAATAAAATAATTTCAAATAATTGAATTTTACATGGTAAAAATTAATAAGCGGTAATAGATGTTCTAGACTAAATATGGAAGATGGTTTGGAATTAATAAAGGGAAATTGGATTTGTTTACATAACATTTTTTCTGAACGATTGTTTATTATTTTTCCTTTACGCGCATGAAAAATTCATTACGATTTAATATCCTAAATTCACTTATGACCGGATTCCAATTTGAACCTCAGAGTAAAGTTTTGGCATTTTGCACTTAGGTCTCTCAGGGATTCTTGGAATTGTCGAATCGAAAAATTGGTGAAACCCGATTGAAATTGAATGGCATCCAATTGAACCTATGTTTTTATAGGTTCAATTGGGGAATGGATGTCTTTCATAGCCCTTAGCCAAGTTGTCTATTGATTTTTCAAAACTTACACCGTGGCCCAATTAATTTTGGTACTCGCCTTCCACCCCCTAAAATAAATATCAAAACTTGATAATGCTCAATCCATGTGATAATAATAATAATAGTATGCCTACAAACTAACGTTGCCTTATTGTAAACGTCCCAAGAAAATAAAAAATGCAAAAACCTATAGTTTATGAAATATTTATAATAAATCATGAATAATATTGCACTAACGGTTCTTCATCCCACATCTGTGCATCTTGTGATCTAGTCCCCACATCACTTTGCAGAATGCCTGGGTCATGGTATGTAAAGAAATGTCCAACTGCTTTCACCGCATCGAGAAATTGATAGCGAAAAACCTTACCCATGTGTTCGCACCATGATCTTTGATAATGTGATAGTAGGGAAGATCTTTGCTCTAATTTCGTGGCTTGGAAGGTGAATATGTGGATCTATTTCTATTTTTTTTATCTAGGGGTGAAGTTAGCACCAACATGAACTATTAATACCGGTGCCTATTAAGTCTAAGGCTGTTTTAATTCATTTTTTCCGATCTGTTCTCCAACATAAGACCCAAGTCAGAAGAAAAAAATCTAAGTACAGAGCACCGGTCATTATACCGGTGCTAAGAAGTACAAATATCAGTGCTTATTTAGGCTAAAGCAGCTGCATGATGCTTGTTTAAATTAAATTTTCTGACCTTTTTTGCATACCGAGACCAAAGTCACAAAATAGTTTCTAAGTACAGGGTATTGGTACCAAAACCTATGCTAAGGAGGACATATACTGGTACTTATTTAGTCTGAGGCAGCTACATGACGATGCTTTAAATCACTTTTTTCTCATCTTTTTCCAAACTGAGACCAAAGTCACAAAATATTGCCTAAGTACCGGTGCCAGTTATACCAAAAATTGGTGCCCTTGATAGAGCAGAGCATACACTTTATTTTCCAGCACCGGATTTGTAACACTTTACCGGTGCTGGTTTTCATTTTCACTTTTTACAAAGAAGAAATAAAAAAAAGGACAAAATAGAACCGCGCGAGACTACAAATGAACTAAACCAAATTCATCTAACATATCAATATAATGAATAGATAGGACACTGGCAAGTACACACAAGCATAATACTAATTACATTTACGGTGAAATGATGCACCTAGCTTTTCCTTTTAAAGACAACATCACCCCCCCCCCCCCACAATTTCACCACTCTTATCTACCCCCAATTAATCACCAAGCGACCGTCTACCTACTAAAACTCCACCCACATCCTCCAAAGTTGAAAATACATATGGGAACTCAGGACATTCGGCTTGGATGGGCCAATCAATCTCCTCTTTGAACTAGAGCTTCTTCCTATGTAGAACGACATGCAATTTCTCATTGCAAGGATCCCGGATATGAAAAACCCGACGTGCATGGGCGTCTAAAATGAACTTGTCATCCTCGAACCCAACTCGAGTTAGGTCTACCAATGTGAAACCCATGAGTTTCTTCGTACAAACCCCGCCTCCATTATTAACCCACCGGCACTTGAATACCACAACTTTGAACTCAACATAATCCAAATCCTAAATATCCTTTATCACCCCGTAAAAAGCCATCACTGCAACAATTGGGATTTTATCTTTCTTGCTAAACTACCACATTGATTCAGATTCAAAGTAAACACCACTGTTCTGCATGGTGCGCTTGCTGTCCTTATCATCCTTTGCAAAACTAAATCCATTAATATCATACCCTAGGTATCTTCTGACAGTGCAGTTTGACTTTCTTGCAAATTCACAAAGTTTACCTGGCATGTCGTCCACATTGCAACGATTATAAAATCAATTCACAAATGTGGAAGAATACTCTAGCTGTATTTTGTTCCAAGGCCAGTCCGGATGTAGTGCTTGTAAATGTGACATGTGCTCTTGAATATACAATGCAGTCTTGCTACTATTCCGTAAAACATAAAGGTCCAATGTCATCAACTCAGCATCAAAGGGTGTATATAGTGTACCTTTTGAACGTGCAACTTCATTCTTCCTACCGAAGTGCGCTTGTTCATGTAATCCCATCAATTTATTACCAACTAAGTTCGAACTACATTATTTAACGATCTCCTCAGCCACGTACCTTTGCAAGATGCTCGCATCTGAGCGGCTACGATTGTGAAGTAACCTTTGAAAACACCCATGTGCCGCTCGAATGGGTACATCCTATGCATTCCCACTGGACCGTATAGTCGAATTTCCCTAACCAAATGAATGACTAGATGAACCATGATGTCGAAAAATGACAGAGGAAAGTACTTCTCCAGCTAACATATCACTATAACCCCCTCATGCTCCAACACATTACGCGTTTGCCTGCTTATATTCTTCCAAAAATGGAGTTGAACAAGAAACACACTCGCATAAATCTAAGTCACACACCTTTCTCCATGAAACCATCCAAATGGCACCTTACTTCCTTGGATACGTTCCCAAACCCATCTCTTATCAACCACTGACAGATTGTATCCGACCGAATCCCAAGCTCCACCAAATTCTCCCGCACATTCAAGCTGTCATTCGTCTTCTCAAAAATGTTAAGTAAAGTACCAATCAAACTCTCACACACATTATTTACAATATGCATTACGTCTAAACAATGTCAAACCTACAAATGCTCTCAGTAAAGTAATTCAAAGAAAACATACCTCTTCTTCCAAGGTCCATCAGGCGTTGCACCCACCTTCATCATCTTTTTCCTACGAACAACATTTAATTTACTCACCTTGTTGTGGATGACAACCCCCTTCAATGGTCTTGGAGACTTCCTGACCTCCTTGCCACCAAAAACCTAAAATGTGTCCTCACACAATTTGTGCATCATCGGGAGGAATTTACAGTGACTCAAATACACTGTCTTGCGACCATTCTTCAGCTGTTAGAAATCTATGGACTCTTCGCACATGAGACATGCCTTATACCCCTTCACCATATAACCCAAAAAAATTTGTATGCCAGAAAATCATTAATGGTACAAAAATATTTTCCTTCAAGTTGAACTTCAATCCCCTAAAACCATCAAATACATCCACACAGTTGGCCCATATAACCTTTAAATATTCTATCAGAGGTGAAAAATACGTATCAATGTCATTTCTGGGCTGTATTAGCCCAGAAATCAACAAATGCATCAACGTATTTCCTCTTCATACACAAATAGGGTGGAAGGTGGTATATGGAAAGCATTGTCGGCCATGAACTGTGCCTAGAGGACATGTTGTCAAACGAGTTTATTCGATCAGTACACAAAGCCATCCTCAAGTTCCTAGGCTCACGTCCAAATTTTAGATACCTCTTATCAAATCTCTTCCACTGATCGGCATCGGTTGGATGGCAAATCACATCATCTTCAAGAGAACCCATTCATTGTACCACGTTATGTTCTTTGCATCATTGGCGTTCTTGAGCAACCTCTTCAACCTTGGAATAATTGGAATATACCACATACCTATTTCGTTAACTTTACGACAACATCACCATCGACAACCAGATTTCTTCTTTTCTTTTAGCGTGACACATGTATACATGGAAAGTGACTTCCTTCTCCCAATCACCTTGTACAAAACACAATCGTTGGGACGAGCATATATTTTTCATACTCCATTCCCATAGGACAGAGAATTATCTTCGCTTCGTAGAGGTTGTCTGGTAACCCGTTATCGGATGGAAGATTCTCATTCAAGAACATTAGCAACTTATTCATGCTAGTGTAGCTCCATGAACCAACACCTTTCATATTAAACAATTTCATCAAACATGACATCACCGTATATTTCTTATTGCAACCGAGATACAACAGTCTGTCATTCTTACCTAAGAAATTTGACAAAACCTCGGGCCTCCCCCCTAAATTCATCGACAACCTCTTCACACGTGTCATCTAAATTTACATCTCCAAAACACTCTCCTCCACTACCTACAACCACATCAGATGTTTCCTTCTCACCATGAAACATCCAAACCAAATAATCCTTTTGAAATCCTCTTCTAACCAAGTGGAGTTTCATGATGTCTCTATCACCACTACCGTTATGATTCTTACAATCACGATAAGGACATAAGACTTGCTTCTCACGATTAAATGTGTGCTCTAAAATCTCCTCTACGAAAACAACTTATTCTTTGGTCAACCAATTTATGTTGCAATACACATGCTTACGCCTCTCAATTACACGTTCCATCTCTACAAATTAATGAATGTTCGACTATTATAGTTCCACACAATGACCATAGCTACGCAAGATTATATACATTCAAAATCAATTATGAAAACCTTACGTACAACTCACATCACTACATTCAAAACTTACCCAACAATTTCTCATTTCTGAACAAGGTATTAATTGCATCAAGAAATCTAGCAAAGAATCGCATTTTTCCATCAATGCTAGTATTATTAACATGATCAAACACAGAAAATATATGCATACAAACCATTTGCAACACATTTCATCATCAATAACATGCCAAATAATTTAAAATCTAACCTTTATAGGTCTTCATTTGTGCATTGAATACCAAAACCCTCCAAAAATTACCATTAATGAACATTTTCTCCTAAAAATCCACTGTTTACCCTCTAATGAATAGTGACATGTGAGCATTAAATGATCTTCTAGCACCGGTATTATACATATATACCACTGCTAGATAATTTTCCACCAAAATTTGCCCGCCAAATCCAATATTCTAGTCATATCAATCGGTATCACCACCGGTTGAGTCCTTTTTATTTACGGGTGATAGAATTCATAACTACACCATCTTACCTTTTATAGGTGACACGTTTTTCTGGCAACGGTACAGTGTATCCCGGTGCTATGATTTTACATAGACACTGACACACAACCAATATACCGGTGCTAGGGTTTTTCCACCATTTTATTACGCATCAAAAACACTATTAGCATCGTTAACCATCCAATATTTGTACTACAGTGTTGGTCAAAATTAAATCCCTAAGCCTTTTCACGATGGGCGCCGATTTCTTTAACTTTCACGTTTACTATCAGTGTTATGTTTCTTCTACGACACCAGTGTCTCTATTTAGATGCGGAAATTGAGAATAGGCACTGATCTCCATATTTTTCCTCATGAAACCAGTGTTTTCAACATTTCAACACCAGTTCCCCCATGGCTCGAGTACTGATGTCTATGTACCTGTTTTCCATTAGTGTTTGTGCAAGACTTTTATTGCAAGTGATTATAGGGAAAACATCAACTTCTATCTTTAAATTTCTTATTGAAACAGATTGTACAGAAAACAACAACAATATTACCTTTAAAATTAGGTTCAGACCGTTCAGTTACTACTTATTCATCTCTTTTATAAAGTGTAGATGTTTTATGAATCAATACGAAGTATAATTAATTCTTAGAGATAATTGAGTGTTTTTCTGGAATTGATAAAGATGATGTATTTGATGTGAGTTTGAAAAGTGTTTAAAAATTCCTAATCCAACTCCAAATTTTCAAAATAATTGATGATATAATCTTATAAATCAAAATTAGGTTAACATATAACTCTAGAATTTTTGTTAAGTTCTAACGGTGGGGTAGTCTCTAGGATGGTTAAATCGTCCAATTTTTTTAGAAAACCAAGTAGGGGGTATTTGGTCATTTTCGAGATGGTTAACGCCGGATTTTCCCTAGTCAATGCCGGTCTTGGGTCAGTTGGGCATAATGGTAACATTCAACGAACACTTAAGGTTGTTTCAACACTTTTTTTAAAAATTCAGGGTTGTTTCGACACTTTCAAAATAATTTAGAGCCATTTTTATATTTTCCCATTAATTATATAATGAAATTTTATTTATTTAACTATTATATTTAATTAAACTGATTTTAACTCAACTTGGTTCAATACAACACAATTAAGATGCTCAAAAAATGCATGTTTATCTAATGGTTATTTCCAATGGTTAAAGTTTTGAGAAATACCATCTTTTCATAAACTTATGGAAAAGACGGGGTTTAATTAGAATAATAAAAGGTAAAATGTCTTAGTTGCAATATTAAAATTTTATTTTGCAACGTGTAGTAGTTATAAAGTTTATAACCTGATTCATGCAACTCAAAATTTTTATTTTCATTTCTTCTATTTTACACTATAAACTTTATCTTTTCATAACTTATGAAAATGAGACGGACTGTTTCCAATTATGCGTTTAGTCCACAATTATATTTTATTGATTTTTGGACGCTCATTATCATTACTCCCTCTCCCTATGTTTAATTAATTGTAAAACACTTTTCAAGATATGTTATATAATTTTTTAAAGATATGTTATACTCCTTCCGTCCCAGTTTAAGATGCAATTAAACTATTCATTTAGTTAAAATTGACTAATTTAAACTATAAAATTATATTAATATATAAGTAAGGATATTATCATGTGGCACATTGTTAGATTCTTGTTAATATGTATTTTCATAATACTATTTTTTTTATAATTTTTAATTATACATAGTTAAATATATTAATGGTCAAACATATTTTGAGTCAAAAGTCAAAGTGTGCAATTTAAAATGGGACAGAGGGAGTATAAAAATTATGGTCAAACTTAGGTTGAAAAAAGGGATTAAAAGTGTGTTAATGTTGGCCGGGGAATACACTGTTATAGCAGGAAAAAAATTATGTGGGGGAATTGAGTATGTGGGAGTGATGGTCCAGTAAAACTCTGACATGTGGCAAGTGGGTCGGGTCAAAATCTAATTATATGCTTTTCTATTTTTTTTAAATTCATCCACTTGGTACATGTCAGAGTTTTACTGGACCATCACCCCACATAAAAAATTCTACTGTTATAGTTATAGTTTCAGTTGATTTGTGAAATGCATCATCTTTAGTACTCTACGGAATGAGACGGGCAGTAATGATTGGGTAGGGTCAAAGAACTAATTTAATTTAATGCAAGGCATAACATATAAGCCAAGGGTATCAAACCATGAATCTATATAATTGATACATTGAACCTCTTATAATAGGACTAGCATATTCTCATTGCGGGCACAAAAATAGTGGATATTCTATAAATTGTTCTACCCCCACCCAGCATCCACATGGCCCAATGATTTTATAATCTACTACTTGGAGCCTCCATTCATTCATTCAAATGTCCATCTTGCCCTTTCTTCTACATACAAAGTTCTTTCTTTCTATTTTGAAACCCATAAGTGTAAATGGTGAATTCCCAATGGTATTATTCATATGATAGATAGGGTTAAATAGGGTACAAAGTATAGGATAAATAGTTCTATTATGACTCTAGTTCCTATCTATATGGAAGAAGATTCTATCGTATCTTTTGTCCTAACATACCCCTCAAGCAAAGCGTTGAATGTTCCGAAATGCAAAGTTTGGGGTTAAAAAACTTAAGGACGAGAGAGTTCTTTAGTGAAAACAGCTGCGAATTGCAGCGAAAAAGGCACATGACTGATGCATAGCTTGCCAGAAGTAACCAATTCTCTAACAAAATGATAGTCGATGAGCTTAGCTCGGTTTTGAGCAACGAGATTCTGATCCATAAAAATAGGACTGTTGTTGTCACACAAAAGTAGAGGGCATGAAACAGTGGAAATGAAAGATCACAAAGAAGATGAGAGAGCCAGACAACCTCAACAACGATGTTGACCGTAGCTCGATACTCAGACTCATAACTAGAATGGGAAACCTTAGGTTGCTTCTTGGTGCTGTAGGAGACCAAATTTCCACAAAGAAATACTGCATGCCCATATCTTGATCTCCAAGTTTTAAGAAAACGATCCCAGTCAGCATCAGACTATCCCAAAACCTCGGAGGAGTGCACAGATTAAAAGTAAAGACCAAAGTGCAAAGTACCACGAACATAGTGAAGAATGTGAGTGACAGTTGCAAAATAATCATCATGAGCGTTCTATAGACATTGACTGAAAGAATTGACTGCAAAGGCAAGGTCTGGCCGGGTTGTGAGATACTGGAGGATGCCAACCAAGCAGCGATAAAGAGTGGGATTAGCAAACTTCCCACTATAATTACTGTGAAGCTGAGACTGCAGAACAAAGGGGGTAGAGAGAGGAACAACATCTCTCATCTTAATGCGGCGAAGAATATTGCGAGCATACTTGGCTTGCCCTAAAAATAAGCCAATAGGGGTGGGATCAACCTCCACACTGAGCAAGTAGTGCAAGGAACCCAGGTCCTTAATAGCAAACTCCCGATTCGTACAAGTAACGAACTGACGAATGACAGACGAGTCATTATCCGTGAGGATAATATCATCGACAAAAACCAAGAGATACAACAAGGTAGTGTTGTGAGAGAACACTAACAAAGAGGTATCAGTGGAGCTGCAAGAAAATCAAGCTGTCGGAGATAAGTGTTGAACCACTATAGGTGGCTTTCCACAAGCAACAAACATAATCGGATGAGCGGGGTCCTTATATCCAACCGGCTGAGTCATGTAAACTGGAGCATTAAGAACACCATTGAGAAAGACATTCTTGACATCAAGCTGATGAAGTGGCCATTATTGCATGGTAGCAATGTCAAGAATATTGTGAACCAAGGATGCTTTCACAACGGGACTAAAGGCATGGTTGAAATTGAACCCTGGTATCATAGAGAACCCCTAAACAACAAGGCGAGCTTTGTAACGATCAATACATCCATCAGGGTGATACTTGAGGCAATATACCCTTTTAAAGCCAACCACATTCACAACCAAGGGTCAAGGCACTAAATCCCAGTAAGCTGATGACGAAGAGTATCAATTTCTTCATCCATGGCAGATTCCCACCACGGATCCCAAAGAGCAGCACGATAATCACGAGACTCAAACTAGGCAACCAAAGCAGCATAAAGGCCAGTAACCAAATAATCCGAGAATGATCAAGACCATCTAGATCCATCCATGGTTCTAGTGGTCATGCAATGGGTACGAGTCAGGACTGGATTAGAAGAGTCATCAGAGGAGGGCAATCACGGAGAGAGAATGCGAGCCGGGGAAGCTGGATTAATAATCGGGAAAAAATAACTAGAGGAAACAGAGATAGACTCGAAGTAGTGGTATCTGAACACACATGGCAGGGGGACTCAGAATATAATGGCGCATCAAACTGAAGATCAGAAGAATTAGGGTCCATGAATGTAGAAACGTCCAAAGAAGAGAAAACTACATTAGAGGCCTCATCAGTAGCAAAAGGATGATGGAGTTCACCAAACTAAGCATGACGGGTGATGTTGGCACGACCACTGGATGGATCAAGATATCGAAACCCCTTGTATTGAGATTTGTAGCCAAGAAACACACATGGGAGACCCCGAGAAATAATTTGTATGCTGCATAGGACTGGGTAAAAGGTTATACTAGAAAACCAAAATGATGGAAGTTAGAGTAAACAGAGGATGGCCAAAAAGGAGCTCATAAGGAGTCTTACCATGGAGAACTGGCATCGAAAGATGGTTAATGGTATAAACCATAGTGGCAAAAGCATAATTCCAGTAACAAAAAGGTAGTTGAGACTAAAAAATCATCGTCAGTGCCATCTCTCAATGTGACGGTATTTACGCTCAGCACGCCTGTTTTGTGCAGGCGTGTATGGGAAGGAGATCTTATGGTTATGCCCCTAGTGGTAAAATGAGTCCGAAGAATTTTTTTTAACAAACTCAATGCTTCCATCACTCTGAAATACTTTAATACAAGTAGAAAATTGATTCTCATCAAAGGCCTCAAACTGCAGATACACATCAACAAATTCGGACTTATGACGAAGAGGGTAAAGCCAAGAAAATCTCAAAAATTATCAACGAAGACAACATAATATGCAAACCCATTTCTAGATAAAATGTGGGTTGGACCCCAAAAAACACAATGAACCAAATCAAGTACATGCAAGGCGTGTTTAGGGTTTTTAACAAAAGTGTTCCTTTGACCTTTTGCTATAATACAAGAGGTGCGGGTATGAGATTTAGGAAATAAAGCTGAAATAGATTTTAAAAATCCATAACTTCTCAAGTGGAAATAATGCAATAAGGTAAATGGCCCAGTCAAGCATGCCAAAGCTCAAACGATGCATGTTCCTTATTATTTTGAATAAAAGATACCAATGCAGCTTCACCTCGGTCTAGCATATAAATTACATCCTGAATGTGACCTCTACCCACAATTACCTTGGTGACTTTGTCCTAAATGATAAATTTCCGATCATCAAAAGAGATTAAAACACCCAGATCACGAGTCAACTTAGTCATAAAAAGTAGATTTTTAGTAATACTAGGAACAACCAATACACGAGACATGCGTAAAGTTGGGGTAATATGAGAATAAGCAATATGGGAAATAGAATTATTATCACCATTACCAACAGAAACACAAGAATTATTGGTGTAAGGAATGATGCTCTCTAGAGTAGAAACAGAAGAGCTCATATGGTTGGTTGCACCAGAATCAATGTACCAATGAGCTCATATTGTTGGTTGCACCGGAATCAATGTAATATTAAGAAGTATGGGAAGTAGGCTCCAACTGTAGGGACTCGAAACACTTCGTCAGATGAGCAGACTCATAATGACAAAGGGACAAAACCCAACGATAACAGGAAAAAGCTGCATGTCCAATTTCCCCACACAATCACTAAAGACCATCACCACACCACGAAATTTAGCAAAATCACACCAAAAACGCAGACCATCATGACGATCTCCCAAGCGGACACCACGTGTAGTGCATAGATTAGACGCACCGCCGCCTACCCCCGCATGGATCTACGTGCGACCATCACTCACCAGCGGGACCCATGCGTCCCCCACTGTATCACGAGGAGATGTATAAAATGTTGCGAGTCGCAGCTGAAATTGAATTTGAATCCCAAATCCATCCAAATTGTGTAAAAAAAAACTTCCTAATTCTTGGCTTGTGCCACAACATTAACACAATCCGGTATAGGAACTTGGTTTAGTAATGGTGCGCTTAATTCTATGAAATCAATGCCAAGTGCGGTCAGGAACCAAATGACTCGAACAGAGTTGGTAGCGGGAGAACCCATTGCTGCAAGCCTATCAAATGTTTCCTTAAATAGAAGATGTGACTCATGCACGCAACCTGTTTGACGAATGCTCAACACTTGAACTTGGAGATTAATCATGCTGGATTGGCTCTTATTCTGGTACACAAAGTAGAGGGTGACCCATATGTGTCGCGATGTCTTGCATCCGGTTACTTTGGCTATGGGTTCCAGTGAGAGGAAAGAGAAAATAAAACTACACAACCTCATATCCTCGACAACCCACCCAGTGTGCGCAACAACATCAACTTTGTATTCTTTCTTTTTTATGGAGACACAATGGCAGTAGCGGCAAAGGAAGACAAGGCATGCTCAGGGAGAGAAAGGCAGGGGGTGGGAGCCATCAAATAACCTTAACAAGTCTTGTGAGCCAAGAACATGTTCCACCTCAGTTCTCCAAAGAATGAAATTTTCTGAAGAGACTTTGATATTGAGCATGTGAATCATTGTGTTATTTGGAAGTTTAATGTCGGTGGAAGCCATTGGTTCGAAGGTGAACAACAGATGATGAACTAGGAAACGACATGAAGAAGGAAGATGGTCGTGATTAATGAGAGTGGTGATAAGAATTTGTGTGATTACAATAGCGGTAAGGAAGCCTGGTATTGTGAAAGGGAAAAAAATGTGAAGGGGAGATTTTCTGTGAAAGAAAAAATATTCCGAGAGAGCGAAAGCATGAAGTATGTTGCGAAGAGGAAAATATCTCTGGATCTGTTATTGCTCTTATGCCATGTAGATGGTGAATTCCTGATGGTATTGTTCATATAATAGACAGGGTTTAATAGAGTACACAGTATAAGGAGAAAGAGTTCTTCTATAACTCTAGTTCTTATCTATATGGAAAAATATCATATCGTATTTTCTATCCTAAAAATAAGTTATGTCTAGCTAAAATTGTTCTCAGTAGTATTTGTGACTCTTTCATATTATTATAAATATTTTGTTCAATAGACAAAAACTAATTTACTATGGAATTGATGTAATTTAAAAAAAAATCATCTATACTTATCCCATCCGTATATTTTCTTATCAATCTTTCACAACACGTCTTACCATCGATAATTTTAATTGTGTATACTAATAATGTGTAGAATATTAATATTAAAAAAGATATGCATTCCAATAAAATATCTCACACGATAATATCTTCACTTATATTCCTATCGTAATTTTTTTTTATTACGAATGCTGGTTTATCATTTTTGAAACGTAGTTTTTGAGGTTCTACAAAATTTTGTCATAACCATCGTTAAAACTCTAATTCTGTAGAGGTAAATTAATAATTTTCCTTATCTCTCTCTTTCCATTCACTATTTATTTTCTTCTTTTTCTTCCGTCATAACAAATGGAGCAATGCACAATTCCTCCTGACTGAAAGTTGGAAACACTGAAAAAGACGTTGTTCCGATAGCGGCCAATGTGCGACCCATTTATGCCAGCGGCAAAGAGGCGATGTCCTTTGTCTGAAAGCTCTATTGCTGCTGAAATGTGGGAATAATTATGACGAGTAAGATGCTCTGCCACCATCCTCCTAATCCCACCCATCACAACTCAATCCAAAAAAACCCCAAAAACAAATGAAATTCATAATTGTGTTTAACCAAACCCACAATTTTGTAATTTAATGTTCAAGAACCCAAAAATTCAACCACAAACCTAGAAATTAGGGTGATGCTCTGACATTAATGGAGTAAGGAGGAAGAAAAAAGGAAAAAATTAATAAAAATGACTGGATTAATCATGCTAATCTAGACTTTTTAATAGTCATTATGACTAAGTTTCCGTGGAGGTCCAAAACTATGTATATAAAATAGAGCAAATGACTTATGTGACCTTTGAAATATCACGATCGTTCACCTATGACCCCTTACCTTTTTTTGAACACGTTTGACCACACAACTTACAAAACTGCTGAATTGGCCATTCTGGCAGGTAAGAGGGGTAACTCTAAAGTTTCTTCCGTTAATTGAAAGTAAAAAATACTTTTCATCTTTTTTTATTTACAAATCCAAACCCTGCTTCTTCTTCTAATTACAATCCAGCCCCTCCCCTATTTTAATTTAAATATAGCCCATCCCTGCCTTCTCTCCTCGATGCCTTCCTTTCCCCCCCGCTCAAGTGTCATCGCCTTCCACCTCCTCACCTTCTTGGACCCACTTGACCATCACCACCACCCGCAACTAGAGCTCAACAATGTTCTCACCACTTCCAATTTCCTTTCCAATCTCATTTTCTGAGACAAAATCTTGACTACCGGGGACAAAATTCCAAGCTTAGGCTGGAAAAACGGAGAACCACCAGAGAAAATGGACGCCGCCGTGTAACTATCCATATTCTACAGAAGACCCGATGTCGTTTTCCCTCACCTCAAATTCTGCCGCCCCAGAAACCCCAACCCTGTTGGTACTCATGTATGTCACCACCGATGAGTCCTTATCAACAGTGTCGCGGTGGAGGGTGCTTGAGGGCACGCGGTTGCCGATATCTCCAAGTCACACCGATCTCACAGAGGAGTCACCGTAGGGTGAGGCTCTCTTGCACGCAATCTTGGTTTGCAGAGGGTAGTGAGGGGAATTTTGGGTGATTTTGAGGGGTGAAATGGGAAATTTTGGGGTGGCAGAATGGTGGCGGGGGTGGAGGATGGAGGGTGGTGGAAAGGGAAATGTGGGTTACAGGCAGAAAGTGTTTCAAGTGGTGGTGGTTCAAGCGGCGGAAAAGAGAAGGGGGAGGGGAAGGGGAAGAGGAAAAGGAAAAAATGGGAAATGTCAATTTTGCCCCTATAATTGACGTTTGACCTATCTAGATGGTTTAACATGACGGAATGACCACGATTCAACAGTTTTGTAAGTTGAGGGGTAAAAATTATTCAAAAAAAGAAGGTAAGGGGTCAACTGTGAACGATCGTGATAGTTAAAAGGTTCTAGAAGTCATCTGCTTTATAAAATATTAGACAACTTTCATGAATAAAATTTTGTAAGGATAAAGAATATTTTTTTCGGACTACATTGGAATCTAAAATAATAATTTAGTCATTTTTAAACAGTTATAAATGAGATTTTCATCTTTTAATAGCTTATTTGCAAATTATACCATAGCACCAGTGTATCTTCCACACCTTATCTCCAGTACTATAAAATTTCCTGTAGTAATAATCAATCCCTAAAATCATGGATGGTGGTTAGACAATTTTTTTTAAAAAAAATTCAAACACATAAATTCCTTGTTATTTAACTTAACTTATTAGTAGGAGTACTATAAACATTGTATCTCCCGTGTACCATATTGTACACCCCCTGTCCTAGTTTAAACTGCAATTGAACTATTCATTTACTCTGACTAATTTAAACTATAAAATTTCATTGATATATAAGTAAGAATATTATCATGTGGCATAGTGTTAAATTCATTTTAATGTGTATTTTCATAATACTAATTTTAATAATTTTTAATTGTATATAGTTAAAGATATTAATGGTCAAATATATTTTGAGTCAACTGTCAAAAGTCAAAGTGTACAGGTTAAGATGTGACAGAGAGTAGTTTATTATGACCAATTTTTTTTTACTATGCATCACAATTTTGAGGTCCAACACTTCATAATTCCTCCATTGGGTTTAAAAAAATAAGAAGAAAGGGAAATAATTAATCTCTCTTGTCATGAAATTGTCCACCCCATCATCAAATGACAAACATTTGTACAACTTGGGCGTAGTTGACCCGTCAATTTCCATAATTTTCGAGTGCAAGCCAAACCCAAATGCACTAAATCTAAATCCCAAATATAGAAACAGCAGCCAAAACGAATATGCACAAGAACAAAACTGGATATGCCCATAATTTCATCCATTTCAGTTACTGACAGTTTGACCCCACCGTATGAAAACCACTCTGTGCTCCCAACTCACACATATGCACCCCTTTAACCCGCCTTATCCTTCCGCCACGTGTACATCCACCCTCTCAAAGTACACGTGTCACCATCTTAGGTGCGGCCTCACAAGATTTCCGTGCACCGCCGAGTTGGCGCTTTCATTCCTGTCCAGCTATGTTACTTACGTTTCATCTCTTCTCCCCAGACTATAAAAACACCAACACTCTGTTTTTTGTTGTTTGCTTCTCCAGCAAAAACATTTCTTTACGCACCCAAACATCCAATAATTAATTGTTCTTCATTGTGTGTGTGCGTGTTTTTTTCCTTTTTGCGGAGAAAATGCTGACGCAGAAGCTCATAGATAGAATGCCGGCGGCGGCGGCGGCCGTGTCGTCGAGTACTCATTCACTCCGGGGCTGCGGCGGTGAAGCGGTGGAGAGAATCTTCGATGAGCTGCCGAATGCGCGAATCGTGGCGGTGGCCGGACCGGAGGCCGGCGATTTCAGTCCGCCGCTGTTATCGTATACGATCGAGCTTCAGTACAAGCAGGCATACTCACTCACGATTCTAATTTTAATTGTGCCACTGCTTGATTACTTGCATTCATGTTGTAATGTATATTAGTTTTTTTTTTTAATTATGTGGACGATTTTTTTCCCTTTCAAGCTCAGATATGAAGCTAGCTATGCGTCCGTTGCTTGTACGTTTTTTCTCTTTCCTTTGTAAAATTTTAAGTTGAGAAAAATATTCCCTTCTCGTTGTAGCTACTTGTCTGAAATTTAAAATGAATGAAGTTTTGACAAAATGCAAAGTTTGGTTGTATTCAGTTTTTAAGTTTAAATTTGGAAAGCTTTATCTGTACTGTCTTTCATCAGATCATGGGGGTGATAATAGAGTGTATTTTCAATTTATCGGAAGTTCCTAAATTCTCAGTATCTATCGGCAATTAGAAGGTTCATTCGCGTAATAAATTCTGAGTTTTCTGATTGCCTTAAAGGTCCTGTAGCTTAATTTGTAGTTTTATGGTTTGTTATGTTGATCAAGCATAGTTAGAATTTGTTTCTGAGTTCATTTAGGGCTTATCCAGGTTTTATACTAATCTACAAAATACTTGGTACCTTTTGGATTCCCTGTTTTTTTAGTGTTTAATCTACTGAATCAATATGTTTTCTTTTCTCTAATATGGTTACTGCATTAGATGAAAATATGACTCGATCTGGTTCTTCACCTTAATCATGCAATTATCTGTTTTCTATCTATGCATTTTTCTCTAATTGGTGTTTTGTAGGGGCTTACTGAGTGTTTCATTGATTAACAGTTCAGTTGGCGCTTAGTGAAGAAGGCATCACAAGTTTTTTATCTGCACTTTGCCTTGAAGAAGCGGGCAATTATCGAAGAGTTTCATGAGAAACAAGAGCAGGTGCTCTACTTTACACCTCTCCCTTTCTTTTCTGGGTGCATAATCTGTTTCCGAGATACGAGTACATTTTCTTTTTGATCATTTTCATGATTCCCTTTACTAACTCATGAAAAGGTTAAAGAATGGCTTCACAACCTTGGATTTGGTGATCATACAGCTATTGTCCATGATGATGATGAACCTGATGATGGAATTGTTCCCATATTTTCTGAAGATAGTGTTAAAAGCAGGTGATAGAAAGTAGTAAATGTTTAGTAGATTATGGGCAAGTTGTAATCTCACAGTAAAGTTTATGTAGGTCTGTTCCATCCACAGCTGTCTTTTCTGTTATTCGTCCAGCCATCGGCAGGCAGCATACCGTCTCAGAAAAGGCAAAAGCAGCTATGCAAGCATATTTGAATCACTTCTTGGGAAACTTGGATATTGTCAACACTAGAGAGGTGCATAAAAGTGTTCTTTAGTTTCAGCCTGCTTTATACTTTTTGGATTAGATAACCCTTTTTAACTGTTATACTAAGAAACAAGGACGCGTTTTATTTATGTTAAAAGATGCTGTCCTGGCTTTGGATCCAATATTTTTTCTCCCACCTAACTTGTATGTTGCAAAGATTGTTGGACTTCCAATATAGAAGTTGCAAAATTTTGTAATGTGTGGTTAGATTCTAACTCTTGAAACACGGCTAGGGAACCTATAGTTCTGGTTGTTGCTACCTTTGAGTGAATCGTACTTGTGTGATTTTTAGACATTTACTTACTTTGGTGATGTCAAGTGCTAAACAAAATTCCACCTCTTATATGTTTTTTTCTTGGGCTACTAATGTAACTCTTTTTCAGGGTCCGAAAACAATCCTTGTAAGTATTGGAAGCAATGCATGAGATTGAAAATGATATATATCAAGTGATTCTTATGTCATTTTGTGCTTAACACATTGGGTGGTTTTACGTTGTTATCTTTGATACTGATAAATTAGACCTTGTAATGCCAGGTCTGCAAGTTCTTGGAGGTTTCAAAATTATCCTTTTCTCAAGAATTTGGACCTAAACTGAAAGAAGATTATGTAATGGTCAAAAGTTCATCAACAATGCCAAAGGAGAGTGTATACTCAAGATGTTGCTTATGCCCTTGGGCTGACTGTTGTAATAACAAGTGGGAAAAGGTACTTTAGATTGATAGTTGTGATGCATGCATAAAAGGAATGGATCAAAACTTGTCCTCAACTATTGTGTTCTTGCTGTCAACTTCCTCTAGCTTGTTAGCTGAATTTTTTCTTTGGTCTTTCAATTATCACGACACTTTCATTCCGCCTATAGGTTTGGGCTGTCCTCAGGCCAGGATTCTTGGCTTTACTGAAGGATCCTTTGGACACTAAAGTCATAGACATAGTTGTTTTCAATGTACTTCCTGGTTCAAAGGAAGATGGAAAGATTGGATCATGTTTGGCAGAAGAGATAAAGAACCGAAACCCATTACGCTATGCATTTAAGGTAAGAAACATCTCAAACTTATCTTACTTGATTTTAATTTATTTCAGGATATTATATGTTTTTATTTTTGGATATTCTATCTCATTGCCAGTACTCAAAGCTTTCTAAGATCTAAGGCTGAGGAGGATAACTTTTCTGACAACTTTAAAACTAGAACCTCATGGAGAGTATTTATGACATCACATGAGAATGCTTCATGGACTTTTACCTTTGTTTCTATCCTCGAGTTATCTTCATGTCAAACAGTCAAAGGTTTCCTGTCTTGCACTTCATTAAAAAAATTCATTTCGTCTATTGAGTTTCCCATCCTTGAGTAGTCTTCTAGTCAGAGGTTTTATGTCTTGCGACTCATTTATAATTCTTATAATCTATGTACTGAGTTATAATGCTTGAGCTATCTTCATTTCAAAGGTTTCCTGCGGAAGTAGGACAGTTAAGTTAAGAAGCACAAGTAGTGGTAGAGTCAGGGATTGGGTTTCAGCAATTAATGAAGCTGGTCTAAATTATCCTGAAGGTTGGTGCCAAACTCACCGCTACAGTTCATTTGCACCTCCAAGGGGGTTGACTGATGATGGAAGTCAAGCGCAATGGTTTGTTGATGGAAAAACTGCATTTGAAGCTATTGCATCATCAATAGAGAAAGCTAAATCTGAGGTTTGTATTTTAGCTTGCTGATTGTATTTTTTTAGACTTTTGGAATCAAAATTGAATCCTAAAGTAATTGTGTTGCTCACAGATATTTATTACTGGATGGTGGCTTTGCCCAGAACTTTATTTAAGGCGTCCCTTTAACAATCACAGCTCCTCTAGGCTTGACGCATTGCTTGAAGCTAAGGCTAAGCAAGGAGTTCAGGTGAAAATAAGCATCATTTTCTCTGTGTACAGGTTTTTGTCTTCTTTATTCTTTCTTCTAGATAAGACACGAGTTTCATAAGTCTTAAAGAGCTCTTAAAAATAGAAGTCCACTTAAAAAAGATTGTATGACTTTCTACTTCTTTGATGGAAGTTGATGCAACATTCTTATGTTGTCTAGATATGATTTTTAGGCTATATGAAATGGCCAGTATACCCAATTTCTAACTCATGACTTTGCAGATTTATATTCTTCTCTACAAGGAGGTTTCTATAGCTCTAAAGATTAATAGTTCGTACAGTAAACGGAAGCTTCTTGCCATCCATGAGAATGTCAAAGTCTTGCGCTATCCTAACCGGTTCCCAACTGGTGTTTATTTATGGTAAAAAAAAAATCGAGAGAAATACAGCTAATGTGTTTATCACACTTGACTGACATAATTCATTTTTGTAGTTTCTTTAAATGATTCAAATAAATCTCTTTTGGGACACATGCAGGTCACACCATGAAAAACTGGTCATCGTGGATCATCGTATTTGTTTTCTTGGAGGTTTGGATCTTTGCTTTGGACGTTATGATACCAATGAACATAAAGTGGGTGACCACCCTCCTTCTGCCTGGCCCGGGAAGGACTACTATAATCCTAGGTATAATATATTTCTCTTATATAGAAATTAAATTCAGAGTTTCTCTTTGCACGTCTCAGAACTAGGAGAAGATAGAGGAGAATCACTAAAGAATCGCATAGTTAGGCCAAATGATCTACTGATTCCATTATTCTCTTAGCATATCTCTCTTTGTAACTTCAAAAGCTTCTGTTGTTCCCATCTATTTTACACACACAGCATGGATCTTGTGTACTAGTTCTCCAGTATACGATTACCTCAAAATGTCATCATCTTTCCGATGTAATTTCATTTATTACGCCTATTAGGGAATCTGAACCAAATTCTTGGGAAGACACCATGAAGGATGAACTTGAGAGAACAAAGTATCCTCGAATGCCGTGGCATGATGTCCATTGTTCACTTTGGGGACCAGCATGTCGAGATGTAGCCAGGCACTTTGTTCAGCGCTGGAACCATGCGAAGGTTTGTGTCTTTATGCAGACATTAAATATGCTCAGTCTCAAAAGTTTGAAATGCTCACAGAAATAGTTCATCAAATCAGAGAAATACCGCTCCAGATGAACACCAGATACCACTTCTAATACCTCAACAGCACATGGTTATTCCTCACTACCTGGGAAGGAGCAATATGGTAGAAATTAAAAAGCAGCCAGTTGTGATAAATGAGAATCATTTCGACAGACAGGATTCTTTCTCTTCACAATCCCCACAAGAAGATGTCCCATTATTGCTGCCCAAGGAAGATAATGGCCTCAACTTTTCTAGCTTAGATGAGGAATCTGATGGCCTATATTCAAACCAAGACCATCTGGATCAGCTTGAAGATGGTGCAGGTCTCTAATTTACTTGAAAAAATTCTGAGCTGAACTTTATTTAAATCTCATTTACTTTGGAAGATTCCGATCAAAATTATTTTAACATGAGACAGTTCAATGCAAATCAGGAGAACTGGATGAGGAAACTTCAGATGATTGGTGTGACACACAAGAGCGAGTTTGTCTGGTTTCTTCATTGGACGAAGTGACACAAGTTGGCCCTCGCACATCATGTAGCTGTCAGGTTAGATATGAACGTTAGCTGAGTGAACTGGTTTTTTAAATGTATGAAGTAAACTACAGTCATTGCTCTGATCTAGAATTATGAATTCGCTATCTGTCATCACAGGGGTGGAGTTAGGGTTAATGCAACAGAAGTCTTGACCAAAAACAGCTTCTGGTGTAGGAACAATAAGTTGTCATAGCACTATCGGTTTCCATGTACAAAAGATGCCTATAACTTCTTAAGTTTCAACAAATCTTTATCATTTGGAAAGATTAAAATGTTGAAGATTAAAATGTGCGCATGTGCAAAAGTTTATTGTTTTTTTGAACTATACATGGGAAGACTACTTCATAATTGTCTCAACACTCTATTTCTATTTTTGTCTATGTCACTACCTGCTTAATTCATCTGAACAATGTTTCTGCTGTGTGGAAATTTTTAGGTTATTAGAAGTGTAAGCCATTGGTCCGCTGGGATAAGTAAAACAGAAGATAGTATTCACAGGGCTTACTGTTCTATGATAGAGAAAGCTGAATACTTTGTTTACATTGAGGTAACTATTTCTACTTTAGTTTTGTAAAAGAGATATTTGCAACTTTTAGATCTGATCTTCTAGAAATGGTTACTTGTTAATGTCAGGCATCTGATGATGCTATTTTTCTAGTTCCTCGTGTGTCCATGATGCTATTTATTTGAGCTATACTTGCCTACTAATCTTGTGCTTTGTGGCTCTTTTCTTCCAGAACCAATTTTTCATATCGGGATTTTCAGGCGATGACATCATACAGAACCGAGTACTGGAAGCTTTATGCAAGCGTATACTACAAGCACACTATGAGCAAAAGCCATTCAGAGTTATAGTTGTCATTCCCCTTCTTCCCGGGTTCCAGGTAGGGTTTGAATGACATTATAATAGGTATCCTGTGGGCAGTAGGCTCACATTCCTTTCAACTGGTGCTTTGCAGGGTGGCATTGATGATGGTGGTGCTGCAACTGTTCGAGCCATAATGCATTGGCAATATCGCACAATTACTAGACCGAAAAATTCAATATTGGATAAACTTCATGGCTTGCTGGGTCCTAAAGCTGAAGATTACATATCATTTTATGGTTTAAGGACACACGGCAAACTTTCAGATCATGGTCCAGTCGTAACAAGTCAGGTAATATTTTTAAGACAAAGTTTAAACTTTAAACTCTGGTTCCTACCATTCCTAGGCCATCGTCATGATTCTGAAGCATTAGGCACACATCTGAGGAATCATCCTTACTTCTTTGGTCTCAGGGTGCATAGACCTCAGAGTACTTACTATCTAGATACCAATCGTATAAAAGTGGCTTCGTTTCCATAACAAAAGTTGTATATCCTTTGTTGTCGCATTTTGTATCTTCCAAACAGCCAGGCATGGATAGATCATAGACAAGGATTGTAGTACCACAAAAAAGAACAATATGGTAAAGAGTCAAGTCGATCTGTTTATTAAGTTTTCATGAAGTACTAACTTAATGTATGATCATCACAGAAGAGAAGTAACTACATCAATAAACATAAATCTTGAGATGACTTTTCAGTAAAAATTTACTGTTTCTCACAGAATTAAATAAATCTTCAGTTTCCAACTCTTGAATCATATGTGCTGCATGTAGGTGTATGTCCATAGTAAGGTGATGATAGTAGATGATCGTATGACCTTGATTGGATCAGCCAACATCAATGACAGAAGTCTACTGGGATCAAGAGACTCTGAGGTGAGGACATTCTATCTGAAATCATACTGTTCTTTGTACGGTAATTGTTACGCTAAATATGTACTGAGGAATTTAATATACTAGAAAAGGTTTCACATTTATTATGAAGAGGCATGTTTCACCGTAATAGTTCTTCAAATGTGGTTAAGGTGTTTAATTATTACTAACACAGGTCCATCGTGCTTCAACATTTCAACTTGTCTATTGAAATTCTCTTTGGAAAATAAGCTTTTTCCAAAGATGACAAATCTTGTAAATCATCCTAGAATTGGTTTATTTCAGATTAGAAGGTCCATTTAGCTAGTGTAAATTTCTCAAAATTCAACTATAATGTGTAGGGATTTGTTTGCATAGAAGTAAGAGCAGTTTGGGTCGTTGTAAGTTTCACTGGAGTATGTTGACAATGATGGTCATGTAGCAGCCTCCTGTATGAAATAGAAATCTTGGGTCACGTATTCAACTGTTTATCCTGAGTTTTGATCTAGTTTTGTTTGTAACTCATGCAATATAACTGTCCCAGATTGGCTTGGTTATTGAAGACAGAGATTTTGAGGAGTCGTCTATGAATGGGGAATCGTGGAAAGCTGGAAAGTTTTCTTCCAGCCTACGGATCTCTTTGTGGGCGGAGCATCTTGGTCTGTCATCCAAGGAGGTTAGTAGAGTTGAAGTTTAACTCCGAAGCATTTTTCAGAGTTTCAATTAGCTTCTGAGAGGAATATAATCTATATATGAATCATCCACTCCAGCCGTAAAGTTTTTACTTAAAGCATATGTTTCTTTTTCCAGGTTGATATGATCAGAGATCCTATAATTGATGCTACATACAAAGATTTGTGGATGGCAACTGCTACGGTAAGAATGATATTTAATTAGGCTCCGTCCCAAGTTCATTTCAAGTAGCTTGGATTTTGTCAATAGGAGGCTCAGATTTCAGAATGTACTTATTAGCAGCAATGCAATATCTAGTAAAGGATGGAAAACTTAAATGCACTGGCTATATTGAGAATGAATGATATTGATAATATGGATATGTAAGAATATGTTAGCTCTGTACCATTTTGCAAGCAAACTAAGATGTTTGATACTTTGCAGTCAAATTCCAAGATCTACCAAGATGTTTTTGGTTGTGTTCCCAATGATTTGATCCACTCCAGGTAAAGAAGATTCAAGTTTGCATGCCTTTATATGGTTCTCTCTTTTTTATGTTCTGCCCTTTCGATTCATAATCGGCTCAATTACAGGTATGCATTTAGACAAGCTATGAGTCAGGCAAAGGAGAAACTTGGGCACACAACCATAGATTTGGGAGTTGCTCCGGAGAAAGTAGAAGTTGTCGAGGATGGGGAGGCGGTTTTGATTGATCCCGTAGAAATGTTAAAGTCAGTCAGAGGGTATCTGGTTTCTTTCCCCCTGCAGTTCTTGTCTCAACAAGAAGATTTAAGACCAATGTTCATCGAAAGCGAATTTTATACATCGCAGCAGGTTTTTTACTGACTTGAACTACTGGAGGATACTAGGATAGAAAGATTGTTGTACAGAAATGGAAATGTCAAATCATCTTAGAGCAGGTATGTGGGTAGATATATTTATTTTATTGGGAAGTAGCAGAATTACACCATATTAGGAGTAGCATGTGGTTTTGTTAGGTTTATTTGATGAGCAACACCATTGTTGCAACTTATTTGAATTTTTTGTGATGAACAAGTGTATTGATTGATTGATTGATCTCTATAATAAAATTAAAAAGGTAATTTTTATTTATTTTGGATATTTATACATTGTTCTTGGTGGCGATGCTCACCCCCAATAAGAGAAAAGACAAAAAAGAAAAGTCCCTGCCAAAGAAATAATCATAGGTAGTCTGTTAGATTATAAGGTGCAAAGTTTAATATCAAATGCTACCCTTATAGCTTTTTTTTCTTCTCACATAGTAAAAGAATATTGATCCCACATTTAAAATTCACCAAATTAATAAAATTTGATGAGATCTTACTAATATGAAATTACATAAAGAATTTATAAGATGTGAGCAGAATATAAGTGGGGAATAGTACTACCCGCAATTAGACATTTATAATAGTATCATCTCGCAGTTCCAAATTTTACACGTCAAAAGTACAATAATACTCATTTTTATACTAAAGGTTGTTCGCCAGATTTGGACGCCCCGACTAACCGACACCACAGCCATTCCCAGAGTTGTAAGTCACGGTAGCACAGCACTAGAACCATGTGGAGGGGTCGTACTCGTATGTTGCACAAGGGACCCTCAGCTATTACACCTGAGGACATCCCCACACTGCGCTCAACGAGTTTCGAACTCGGTGTTCTCCCCTGGAATTCCACACTCCCAACCACTGGGTACACCCGTGGGTGTTACTCATTTTTATACTAGTACTATCAAGTGGAATGTGGAAATATTTTTTGTCGCCTTCTTTGATTATTTTTGGACTAGTCATGGAAAACAACCAATTTCAAATTGAAATTCTTCCAAAGTTATAATGTTTCTTGTGAATTTTTTTTTACTTTTCACGTATAATCTATAATAAAAAAATCATCATATTCATGAACCCCACAAATGCTCTACAAGTTCAATTTATCTTCGTTTTCATCTCCAACATATACTTGTACTACTCACAACTAGACATGCTATACTAGAACCATTCCACAATCAAATATGGTGCACTATTTGGATTATAGCAAAGCCCACTAATTAATTATAGAATTAAGTGCATTGGTGACCCTCAATTTTTTATTATGTGCCGATATAATCTCACAATTTTGAAAGTGCTCTTACAACACTTGATTGACATTAACTTGAACAATTTAACCTCCTGGCTCTTGATCGGTGTTGATTTGTAAATTTTCAGCTGGGAGACAATACAAATGACATAGATACTCTTGATAGCTTGGATGACTTATTTTGGAAGGAAAATAAGACCTCCGGTTTTATTTTATTTTTGAAAAAAGTGCTCATATGACATTTGACCAACGTATACGTTTTTCGAAAGTGTTAGTGTAACTCTTAACAGATGAAAAAGTTTATAACTTACCCCCCGTTTTTCAGTCAAACAAAACAAATGAAAAAAAAATGCTTGGTTGTTTGGCGATCTCGGCTCATTGAATTCAACCACCACAAACATTTCCACAACAATGTGTCACCCATCTCCACTAACCAACGCCACCCAACTCAGCACCACCCTTGTAGCGCCTTATTGCACCACATTCACCATAAATTTCAGCACCACCACACACTCTCCCTTTCGCGCATCAACACTCCCCTTCTCCCACTGGTCCACTTCCTCTCATTCCGCCACCGTCATACTCGTTCCCTCCGTGTTTTTGATGAAGATTTCAAGTGGCTCCCAATAAACACCATAGACACACAATCGTGCCCCACCACTTGGAATCTTTGTTCATTTCACCTTCCCTTCTCCGCACCATTTCCACCCCAAATTACCATTATTTCGGATTCGTACCCATTGATTTCAACCACCACCACCATTGCAGAGATGATACATTTTTCACTTTTCATGGTGCGAGAGAAGTCGAGAAGTACTCTGGTTCAGAAATCCCTAGAGAGTGGAAAATTAGGTCGAATTCATCGTCGGTTCCTTCAACTCTCAAACAGAACCTATCAGATAGCTCATCCAGAGACCGTAATCGGCGGTGCAAAAATGACTTTGAGTTCTCAAAAGAAAATGACGTGGATGATAAAGATTCGGATCCCTCATAATTAATGTGATTGTTCACATTCTGCATGCCTAGTCCATGCCTACTCTTTTTCTAGAATTCATATCTTATGACTTGATATGCTATCTCTCTTCAAATTTTTATAAGTCGATGGACAATCAAAGCTTAATTGTATGAAAACGGGGATCAATGAGTACTCTGACAAAGATATGCAGAATATAAATGACGATTTTTTCTGAATTTTTTGAAGAATTAAATTCAAGGAAATTTAGGTCATTTTAACATTAAATTGCTTGAAGGTGTGTTTGACATGGTTTATAAGTTTTTTTTCTTATAAACTAAGCACTTTTAGTTGTTTGGTAAAGTTCTAAGAAGCAGATTATTTTAAAAGTAGAAGTTATTTTTAGGGTAAAAACAAAATCTGGTCTCCCCAACCTTTAAATTAAGCCACCTTTACTTATAAGCACAGCGCCTCCAAACACACCCTTAATCATCCTTAAATGCAAGATCGGGCCAACTAGAGGGTATTTAGGCCCTTTTGAAAAACTCGGGGCTATATCATCACATGTGAAGGAATTAAGGTTACATGAGCACTTTGTTCATTTTTTACCAGACTTAATTCGAAAGTTTTTTGGACTTTCACCATTGGTCGGCATTTACCGTTGCTAACTATAAGATCGTGCTAACTTGAGGTTATTTCAGCACTTTCAGTCATATAATCACATTGGAAGGAACCGGGGGTTACATGAGCACTTTTTTCTTAATTAGAAGTGTTAATAATTATAGAGTAGACATATTGGTAGATATATGTATTCTCAAGGATCTTGGGTTGGATCAAATACCCAAAACTAGATTTGGGTATGTTGATCCAAGAGTAGGGTTAGATCAAGATGGAGTTTGTAATTACGATGTCACACACTTGACTTATGGAAAGTGTAGAAAGGTAAAAAATAGTTATAAAAGGGAGTTAGATAAGAAAGAATATAGAATTTGAGATAAGGAAAGAATAATTTGTGTTATGATTCTAGCCTTATGCAACAGATGAACAATGCTTCTAGTTTAAGGCCTATTTATATCAATGTTTTGGAACTGCTAAGCCTGAATTCTAATTGTGAATTCTGATGGAATAAGCCAATTGCTTCAGCTAAGCTCAGAGCTGCTGAATTGGCTCCTCAACTGCCTTGTAGTGGTTGCTGACTGTTGGACATGCTTAATTCCAAAGGAAAAGACTCTTAAACACCTTAGCCCATGAAAATTTATCCTCGCAAATCAAGGTTGTGCTCAAACTTGAAATTTTGGAAAATGATTGTGAATAAAAGTAGAGAACTCCCAAAAAGCTTCCCCCAACAGGAATGCTTTCCACTCTGTTAGCCACTACACTTAAGTTTGTCTATTAAGATCCATCAGGCTTTGTTGTAGAACTTTTTTGGTTCCAAGGGTGTTACTTCCTTGCTCATAGCATATGATATGTCAATAAAAAAGGGGGAATTCCTTGATGCTTCTTCGTTCGTGATATATGGAATAATGAATGTGTTTGGCTATGAGATAATAATCTGAGCTTATAAACTACCTCTCTAATCCCTTGTTCCACCAAGTAAGTTAAAAAAATCTTGCTACCAGCTTTGAATTTTTATTCCCCTGCACTGATATGGTGTCATGTGGATATTGGTGAGAAAGTGGTGTTATACCACCATTATGTTGCACTTAACCACTCCTTCTAAGTGTTAGGTTTATCACTATAAAAACACCTCAAATAGTTTTTCAATACTTGATTAAGCCTCTCGGTTTGGTCATCTATTTGAGAGTGGTAAGTTGTTCTATAATTCCACTGAAATCCTATTTTCTGCATCAGTTCCTTCCAAAATTAACTTGTAAGAACTTTATCCCTATCACCTACTATCCATTCAAGAAGACCATGAAAATTACACACTTAATTGAAGTATATATTAGCTACATGCATTGCAGTGAATGGATGGTTGAGAGCAATGAAGTGACTATATTTGGTGAGACTGCCAACTATCACCAAAATGGTATTGAAATCATTAGATTTTGATAGTCTATTTATAAATTCCATATAGATATGTCTCCAAGTCTGATCTGGTATAGAAAGTGGCTAAAACTTTGACATTTTTCACTTTTGTTCCTTTGACATATTTCACACTTTCTAATATTCTATAATATATCCTGCTTCATACTTGGCCATGTATGTTCCAATACTGATCTTTTGATTGTCGCTCCCTAACCAGAATAACCACCAATTAGTGAAGAATGTGTGGCTTCTGGAATCTATTTTCTGATGTCATTTGAATATCCAATATATATATATATTGTTGGCTTGTTCCAAAACCCCCTTGGTGAATGTTAACTCAGGAATACTATTACTAGACAATTTATTTTTGTTGCAATGAGAATATGTGAAGTTGCATCTCATTCATAACCCTCCTCATGCTGCATGTTCCATTGAGGTACCAAAGAAAAAGAACTGAGAACATCAAAATTAAATGTTTATCAATGGACTTGTCTTGACTCCTGAAACAGTTACATCCATAATTTAAGGTTTTAATGTCAGAAGAATAATAAGCTTTTGAAATTTTCCATGCTTTATATGGATTCTCATTTTAAGTTCCCTCACTATGATTTTCTAAAAATATATTTTTTAATCTCAGATACATTTATGATGTGAATCATGTGATCCTGAAACTCTTTAAGAAGGGATGTCTGATATCTTTTCCTTCCTTTGAATCAGAAGCTTTTCAAATTTTCCATGTTCCATCTGGATTCTCATTTTAAATTCTCTCATTATGATTTTCTGGAAAAAAAATTTTAATCTCATATACATTCATGTTATAATCATGTAGTCCTTAAGAAGGGATGCTTGATATCTTTTTCCTTCCCTCTAAATATGCACCCATTTCCTCAAAATCCCATATAGAGAATGCATTTTCCAGTATACTACATGCTCCTTTTGAGTTTTTCTTGAAAATGCATCCGCAACCTTATTTTCAGCCCCTTCTTGTAGTGTATTTCAAAATTAAGTCTAAGAAACTTGGTGATCCACTTGTGCTAGATGAAATTTTTTAGATTTTGTTCTATCAAATAAATAAGACTCTGATGGTCAATCTTAATGATGAAGTGACTGCCAAATAGGTAATGCTTCCATTTATCCATTGTTATCCCTAATACTAGTCGTTTTTTAATAAGTGTATAGCCCTTTATTCCTAGGACAGAAATCTTTACTGAGATAAGCTATTGGTCTGCCATTTTGCATTAAAACAAATCTCATTCCCACATTACATGCATCCGTTTCAATCATAGATTCTTATTGAAATTAAGCATCTTAAGGATCAGAGCTATAGTGATCATTGTCTTAAGTTCTCAAATGTTGATGTAGCTTGATCACTCCAATGAAAAGTTTCTTTTCTTAACAAGTCATGTTAAAGTCTGCACATTATTCGATAACCAGCCAAAAATCTCATGTGATATCTTGTTAGCCCTATAAAATTTCTCAATTCCTTGATATTTTGAGGTATAGGCCACTCAAAAATGCAAGCCACTTTTTGTTGGTCCATTTCCGCCCCTTGAATAGAAATTATATGGCCCAGATACTCCATTTTTAAGTAAGCAAACATACAATTGAAACTTTTAGCAAATAGTTAATGCTTTTGGCCAGTAAGCATTTCTCTCATATGCTTAATATGATCTTGCGGGAATTTTCTATATACCAAAATATCATCAAGGAAACCAATACAAATTTCACGAAGATATTTCTGGAAAAAATTATTTGTTAAGCTCTGAAATGTTGTTAGAGCACTTGTTAAACCAAATTGCATTACTAGAAATTCAAAATGACCACGATGATTTTGGAAACCTGTTTTATACACATCATCAGAACTCACCTTAATATGATGATAACCTAAACTAAGATCCAACTTTGTAAAGTATTTTGAATCATGTAACTCACCTAAAAGCTCATCAATAATTGGTATTGGAAACTTGTCTTTTACAGTTTGATCAATATGTTTCATGTACTCTATGTGTGACCTACACTGGTGAGAACTAGGGACTTGTGCTTATTTAGATGGTTTTATTGTCCAGTAATTCTGCTACTTGCCTCTTAATATCATCTTTATAAGCATGAGGATATTTGTATGGTTTCTGAACATGTGATTTTAATGGAATTTCGTGATCAATATCTCTAAAAGGAGGTAGGACGGTGGGCATTTTAAAAATATCAACAAAGTCAAGAAGAACCCTTTTCAGATAAGGTTGTAATCCTTTCTGACAGAACTAATCTTCCTCCTAAGTGCCCTCTTACAATCCAAATACTGATACGTTGATCCTCGTGTCGCTGATGGGTGATTTCCCTTTTTCATCTGATCCTGATTAGACCAAAACCTGCAATTTTTGGGATTCAAATATTATAAATTGTGTTACCAAATTATAGTTCATCGTATCAGTCTTCCTTTATCTGTAGGTGAATACTTCTTGAGTCTTGAAGCCCTTTAGAAAATTCAAACTAAAATCAACACAATTCCCTTTTAGATACCATTGAACCCCTCTACTACAAAAATCTACATCCTAGCCGTTAAAATCAAAACTAACTGGACTAAAGAACTTCATCCAGTCTATACCTAGTATGATATCTAGATCACCCAATTCCATTACCTTGTGACCAAAAGAAAACTTTTGTTTATGTACTATCCATGGAACTTTAGAACTAATAGTTGATCCTCTAACTTTGTTGCCATTAGCTATAGTTAAAAAATCACCCATGTTTCTATTTAAACCACTCGTGTTTACTATAAAGCTGCTAGTGTTACCTGTGTATAGCAAGAGACTAGCCTTGTGAATATTGATTGTACCATCCAAAGTAATAGTTTTATCCTTATTATTACTCTAAATAGTCTCAACAACATTATGTTCAGGCTCTAGTTACCCTAGGAATTTTAACCCCTCATTGTCTTTCCCCATGTCAAGGGTATCATCATGATAATCAATCTGAGCAGATATAAATTCATTTGTCTGTATTTGCATTGATGCACTAGCCTCACTCGTAACATAGGTGATGTTCTCTCTTATATTAAGTTTCTTGTTGGGATATTTATTTATATACTTTATTATTATTTCTTTCTCCAACATTATTCTTCCACACATGTTGCTCAGGTTGAGCCATGTTCATTAGACTCTTAAACCCTTCATTACATGACATGCGAATCTGATCAATTCAATTCAATTTTTTGACTACGCCCAATGCAAATTAAAGTCAAATAAATACTTTTTAAAAAAAAGAGTAAAAAATCAATGGTTCAGTTCGAGTCAAAACCTACACTGACCTAAACCCGACCTAAAGATTTTTTAACCATTTTGGTCCAACCCAAGCCGAACTTATACTACTAGAAAAAGGATAATTAAAGCCGGTTTTAACATACCAGAGAAAACACATATTTGGCTCCACCTTTAATCATAACGATTAAAGGCGGTTGAAAAAATTCCTTTAAATTTAGTTCCGAATTCGGAATCTATTTCTGAGATTTTTTTTAAAAAATACCGTTGAAGCAAAAAGGATGATTCCAACGGAGACCTTCTCCAGTCAGCGCTACAGTGGCCTTCTGCAGGCGGTGCGGTGGTCATCTCCATGTCACGCAGTGGAGGCCTTCTCCAGTGGCACATCGGTGGCCTTCTCCAAACAGCGTAGCGGTGCTAGAGCAAAAAGGGATACAACGGTGGAGGTGTGAGGGTGGAGGGACGCGAAGGGAGAAAACCTAATTAGGGAGGCGTAGGTTGTGAAAAAAAATACCTAAAATACTTGATTTTTATTTATATAGTGGGTCAAAAGGCCCAATAATAGTAGCTCATTAAAGAAAGTTCGACAATAGAACTGCTTTTAATCAATTTTCATTAAAGGTGGAATCGCTAATCAATTTAAAGGAGTGGTGGCCTTCTCCAGGCGGCGTGGCGGTGCGAAAGCAAAAAGGGACACGGTGGTGGAAGAGTGAGGGTGGGGGGACACGAAGGGAGAAAACCTAATTATGGAGGCGTGGGTTGTGGGAAAAAACTAAGAGGGAAAGTACATGGGAGCATCCACAATGATTGCACTTCAACCCAAGTTTTCTTAATAAGGAGCACTTTTTATTTAAGGAGGATCATTGTGGAGTTTTAAGAACCACTCTTTTATAAGGAATTGCTCCTTAAAGAGTTGGCACCTCTTTATTCAGAAATTTTTTTATGTGGGGGATTTCTCTATGTGGGGGAGGGTCCAATGATTTATTGACATGTGTACAAGTGTTGGGAAGTTATTAGCATTT
>JAULKM010000008.1:15619559-15624559 GCA_032355605.1 Rubia tinctorum
ACCCCCACATAGAGAAACCCCCCACATGAAAAAATTTCCGCTCTTTATTTGTGAAATATCAACCAATCAATGATTGACACTTAGTTTTGTATTTTAATTAATTATAACTTAAAGTGAAAAAGATTGCCTAAGAAGTTCTTATTTAAGGAGGTTAATTGTTAGTAAATAGTTATTACCTAGTTTTTATCAAAATTCATGATGTGACACTTAAGAACGACTCTTTAAATCAACTACTGGTGTGGATGCTCTAAAAGACTTGATTTTTATTTATGTATTGGGTCAAAATGCCCAATAAAGGCACCTCATTAAAAAAAGTTCTACAATAGAATTGTCTTTGATTAATTTTCATTAACGGTGGAACCGCCAATCAACTTCAAATCGCCTTTAAAATGAAAGGGTGTTTTGGGAGAATAGTTCCGAATTTGAAACTGAATTTGAATCCTAGTCAAAGGCGGTTTCTCAAAAGATCAAAAGAACCATCTTTATTTACTACCTTCGATCACCCTTTCTCTACTATTATTTTCGAACCGATTCGGTGCACTTTCCACTCTGAACGGCCCAATACACCATATTCAGGGGTTTTGGTAGGTGTACTAGATGAGCAACATGTATTATAATAACCATGAACGCAGAGTCTGCTTATTTTGTTTCGTGCTATCTTTTTTCTGTTAGATGCGCTTCTTTGGGCAAATTACATAAAAATTTGACAAGGGAGAAATGGAAACAGAAGGAAAACTGAGGAGTAGGCATATCAAATGTTGTTGAATGCTATTTAGATGTACTTTCAGGATAGATTTGCGTACATATATCAGACTTATGGAAGTACAGAACAATTGCGGAGATATCATCCATGGCAATCCCCCTTCTCTTTCGCTTCCATTCCCGGGCAGCGCACTGAACCAGAAACTTGGCTGCCTTTGCCCTGTCTGAAATTGATGACACAATCTGCACTGCTTCTTGGTTGGAAATCACATCCCACACCTGAAATGTACAACATATTGCCTCAAGTTTTCTCACATTCCTATCTTATGAAAACGGCATTCCAATCTTAATGCTTTGTGTAAGAAACAAGTGATGGAGCACGTGTCAAGCTATGAGGAAATTATTTTTACGCCAAAAATGTTGTATAAGATCTTTCAAGGATGACAACTTGAGAAGAGTGCATACGTGTGTGAGCATTTCATGATTCACGGATGTTACATACCCCGTCTGTAGCTAGGATGGCAAACTGATCTTGGCTAGTTATGTGTCTCTGACTCACTTCTGGAACAGATAAGAGCCCAAAGTCCTTGATACAGAAGTCCCCAAAGGCTCTAGACATGGCAAGTCCGGGCGAATCTTCATCTGGAAGCCATACCCGGTGCACTCCTGGTTCATCTTCTAAGCAGAATACGCGACCTCCCGACTTCATGATCCGCTCAGCCTCCTCTGTTCAGTTAGCACAGGGATGATCGCAGTTTAGGTTTAGGACATGCTGGTAATGGCAGTAAAATCTAGAGATAGAAAAGGCTCTCACCAGGTAGATTTGGCTTGAAATCAGTCGTAAGTGGAACCGCCACCAAGTTGCCATCATTGCCAGTCGTGGCGAGGACAGCGCGAGAATCGCCAACATTTGCTACAAAAATAAATTCACCCTGAAATTGAAGCACCGGAAGAGTGAGCAATGTTGAGATTAATGCCATATGGGATATTCAAATTGACACTTGTTGAGGGTCAAAACAGCTTCAAGAAAATATGAACTTTCAAAGTAGAGATTCTACCACCAGATTATCTCCTCAAACATTTAAAGGAACACTCATTAAAAGCAGAACAATAAAACATGAAAGCTCTCATTCTGATATGAACAAGTTCATGAAAATTGAGTCAGTGAATAATATATCCAGAAAGATTTCAACAAGTGAACGCCGAGATGTAATAAGCCACTGCAGAAGAGTCTTGATGCAGAAAAAAAAACATATATTTGCAGGCAATATCACCAAGGACAAAACCCTTGTACATCCCCATTAAATTACCTGTCTAACAATGGTGAGTGCAGTAGTTCCACTGTTGAAGGAGTCGAACTTTCTTTGAGTCTTGAGCCTATGATCCACAGAAGCACAAGTCTTCAAATAAGAATGCTTCCAGATATTGAATGCACTAAACTTCTTCTCTAATTCCAAATCAACAACATCCTGTTCCAGTGCAGATTCAGCAAGGGTTTCTTGCCAACTGCAAAGTAGAGAAGATGGCATTGATTCCCTAACACATTTTGCAACATAATGGCCCCATTGACCATGTCCATCAAATATCCCACAAAACATCATATCTTCTTGACATCCAAACTCCTTCAAAAACCAAAAAAAAAACATCACTTGATGTGATAACCTTGCAAGGTTGATGAAAAAGTCAACTGAGACAACGAGCACAGTGGCGAGACGTTTCACCTATATCGAACAGGTTGTATAAGAAGTTTAAAAGGACAATCAAGAATCAACCATACCTCCCATACAATGCAAGAATCTTGATTCACGCCTTTCTGCCCCCTCTTGGAGTAAATAGCAGCAAAATTCTCTGGCCCTTCAACAGTGCCTGATTTTTTCAAGATCAAGTCAATCTTCTTATCTTCCTTATTGTTAGCCGTGGCTGTCACATCTCCACTCCCACCACAACCAGAAAAATGGCTTTTTTGGTTCTTCATGGAAAAAGACCTTGCCAGTCCACTGAACATAGATGATAACTGCTCCATGAAAATCAACCTACCCTTTGCTTCAAAAACCCAAAAATCCTGAACCAAGAAACATAAATTTTGATCAATATGAATGAACCACCCAAAATAGAAACATGACAAAAATAGCTGCTCACGGGGCCTATGAATAGCCACAGAAATCAAGTTACCCCTGTCAGGCCAACAAAGGGCTGTGAAATCTGACTCAAAAGTTGGGGATTCTATAAGCATGGGAAAGTGGGTTTATCTGAAAACTTTCAAGCAAGCATGAAAAGAAGAGAGAATATAAAATCTTATCGAATATGATGATATCCAATTATAATGAAATAGACAATCACACATGGAGAAAACTGCAGTTGCGCTAAAACAAACCATAAAAGTACAGATGCAAAAAACTTCCCTTCCCTCTTAGCTAACTTTCAATTCCCTCAAAAACTCAGAAAGCAAGCAACTTTGCCTCCACAACCAAACAAGACCAAAGCGAAAAACAAACAAAATTCTGCACCACATCATACACAAGATCCATGGACCAGATGAACATAGATCGAAAAACACATAACAAACGGGAAAATACAGAGAATCCCAGAAGATTTCAGAGTAAAGGGTAGCCAAAAACGGTATAAATACCTGAACTTGAATAACAGAAATGTTGGTTGTCAGTAAAACCAGCAGGAAAGGTATGAAAACCCGACTTGATTAATCGAGGAGCAGAGGGGATCAATTTTTGTTTATTCTAGTGCTTGTTAAGGATCTTTAAAGGAGGAAAAAATGATGTCTGGAATCGGGATTATGATCGTGTACTGTGTGAGGTCGCATCACACGCAGAAAGATGTTTTGCAATTACTGTGCGTGTATTTAGGTGTTGTGTGTGTGTATATGGCGTTTCTTGTGATGAGCTATCAATTTCCAACCAACCACTGCTCTGCTACTAGTCGTATAATTGCATTTGCATTTTGCAACTAGCGTTTCTCTATTTTTCTCCCTAAATACTGGAAACATCTTTTCAGCATTTCCTTTTTCCCCTAAATATATGACAAACATTTTTTCTTTCAAAAAAAATGATAGTAACTCTAATAAGCTCCATTTCTAATTTCCTTACAATGATGGATTTATACTATTGGAATAACATGTTGGGTTTTTCCTCGAATTCAAAATAGATTTAGTATTTGACTTGGTATTTAATTTTTGATGGGCTACAAGAGTTTAGGTCCAATAAGATTAGACCTAAGGTTTAAGGGTGTGTTTAGTATAAATAGACATGTTGTGCTATTGTAGTAGCCACCACCTTAAAAGAGAGAATTAGAGAGGGGAAACTTGTCTAAGTGTTCTTCCTCTTTAGCTATGGTGAAGAAGGTGATTGGTTAGTTTGTTTGAGGGTTTGGTAGATTAGAGATAGTTTGAGCGAATTGTGAGACATTGTATGTTGAGTGATAAGAACATGCTTTGTAAGGCTCTTTCTATTTTCTAGTGGATTGGAATCGTTTGATTCCCGTGGTTTTTTCCCGATTTGGGTTTCCACGTAAAATCAGTGTGTTGTTTATTTTCTTTGTTAGTTTGGATGGTTGATTGTACTTTGATCGGTATTGCGAGACCAATAGGGGTTTTAATCTTGATAATGTGTGTGTTCGAGATTAAAATCCCAAACATTTCATTCATCATTGAGGAAATGTGTTACAAAATGTGGGATGTTATCCCATGAAGAAAATTGTTCTCGAGAATTTCTGGAATGCTGAACTAATGTATTAGCTAAACCACTTTCCCATCTTCTAAAAATATAGTGTTGGGAATACCTAATTTTTAGCTAGGTAGCTATTTCATCGAGAATTAAGCCATATTCGTGTTGATTTTCTTGGTAAATTTTTACGACATTGATGATAAGTTGCACGTCTCCTTGAATGTGATCGATTGGTATGTCCTTTTTCAAAGATGATTGTAAGCATGTTTGGAGGGTGAGGGTTTCTGTGTGCTTTACCATATCATAGTTACATTTATATATGAAAAATCAAGGTTTGGTGATATAATGTAGGATCTTAGTTTTTCGTCAAAAATTTATAAAAGAATAGAAATTTGAAATTAATCGATTATTTCATTTTTTTTTTTACTATTTTAAAAATATTTGATTCACTTCTTGTTAATAGATCAGTAAGAGTATTGTTTGGATAGATAACACTTCTATAGAATTCATTAATATCCGAACTCATTAGTTTACCCCCATCCACCCAAACTCATTAGATGGATAAATAGACACATCCTATTGCACTGATCGGGGGGAATAACATATAGTATTACCAACAAT
>JAULKM010000008.1:15627059-15634757 GCA_032355605.1 Rubia tinctorum
TTGAATTCCTTATCAATCTGACCAACAAACTTCCAAATGAGACGACCATAATTCCCAGTAAGAATAATTCCATTAACATAAACCAACAAGTAGAACAAAGAGGCACCCTGTGAAAATACAAATAAAGATGTATAGGAGGAACTGCATACAAAACTAAGGACAACCAAAAATGAACTAAAACTTTGAAATCTAGCACGAGAAGATTTAAACCATAAATGGCCTTGCATAGATGAAAAAAACAATCAGGATGCATCAGGTATTTGTATCCAGCAAGTTATTCCATATAAACCAGAGAGTCAAGAACGTCATTTAAAAATGCATTCTTAACATCCAACTACCGTAAGGGCCTATTCCGAGTAACAACGATAGACAAAACAATATAAATAGTACATGTGTTCACAACATGACTAAATGTATGATCACAATCAAACCCAAGTAATTGCGAAAAATCTTGAGCACTAACCTTACTTTATGCCTTTCAAGAGAGTCATTAGCCTT
The DNA here is from genome assembly GCA_032355605.1 of Rubia tinctorum. NCBI lineage: Eukaryota > Viridiplantae > Streptophyta > Magnoliopsida > Gentianales > Rubiaceae > Rubia > Rubia tinctorum. The sequence continues at coordinate 15,627,558 of JAULKM010000008.1, forward strand.
ATACTCTAAACGATAAACCCATTTTGAACAAAAAGCATTTGCATTTGATGAACGAGGAACTAAATACCATATCTGTTGGGTGCGAAATACATTCATCTCTAAATCCATGGCAGCAACCCATTCAGGATCCTTGACTTTGAGGTTTTGCCTCAGAAGATAAAGCACTTAGCAAACCATAAATATCATAGTTAGAAAAATCCTTGTACCAAAGAGAGCCAGTGCAAGATCGAGTAGTCATCGGATGACGAGAAGAAGGACCCAACATCGGAGATGGCATGAATCCCGAGGTGGGTACGGAACTCGAGAAGGGTGCAAAACCTGAGGGTAGTTGTGGCGATCTATCTGGCGAAGGGAAAGGTACCAAAGAGATAGGTGAAGGTGGATGGACTGGCTTCGGAGTTGCTAGAGCTGTGGCAGCAATCGCCGGAGGCGTGTCTGGTCGCGCGTGAGTTGCACTCGCTGATGGTGAGCTTTGTATGTGTGGCAGCGGGTGAGGCGCGTGCAATGATGGAGCTGGCAGTGGACTAAGATGTTGATCGTCCAGAAAACAGGGGCAATTTTCAGAGAACCCCTGTGCTCCCGATACAAACTGTAAATTAGAATTGTCCAAAATAATGGGCAATTCGGCTGGAGGAGATGACTTATGCACCTCCGAAGGTACTAAAGAAGACTAAAAAATGTAGAAACATCAAGTGAAGACAAATCAATAGCAGGGCCAGTACGGGTAGCTGGAAAAAAATCTCCTCAAACCGAGCATGAATGATGTACTCCTTCTTCGTAAGAGGGTCAAAACAGCGATAACTCTTGTACTGCGAATTGTAACCCAAAACATACAGGAAATACTCCGAGGAGCTAATTTATGTGCAGCATAAGGCCTTAAATACAAAATAACTCGACAACCAAATGGATGAAAGTTGGAGTATTCAGGAGTAGTACCAAAAATAATAGAGAGTGAAGACTAACCAGATAAAACCGGAGTAGGCAGTGTGTTGATGATGTAGATTGTTGTAAAAAATGCATCATACCAAAAAGAATGATGAAGGCCAGAATGAAAGAGCATTGACAGACATGTCTTAGTAATATGACGATGCTTCCTCTTTGCGAGACCATTTTCCCTGGAGTGTAAGGATAAGAAAGCTGGTGATGAATGACCTTTGACGCAAAACGAGATCAAATGCAATGATTCAGAAACCCGATTCCACCATCACTCTAAAATACTTTAATGGTGGTAGAAATTTGGTTCTCAGCAAGAGCTTCAAATTGCATATAAGCCTCTATAAAATCATACTTTCATCGTAGATGATATAACCAAGTAAACCAAGAAAATCATCAACAAAAATGACATAATAAAGATACTCGGTGCGAAAGACAACATGTGAGGCTCCCCAAAGTTTGCAATGACCTAAATCAAGTATGTGTGGTGCACATTTTAAATTATCATTAAAAGAAAGACGCTTGCCTTTAGCCATCTCACAAGAAGAACACAAATGAGGCTTAGGCAGCAAGCTAGTAACTAACAAACTACTGGTTCTACTTAAAAATGAAATAACATAAAAAGGAACATGTCATAAACGACTATGCCATAGCTTAAATAAGGCCTTGTATTTATTTGAATTAACAAAAGAAACTAAAGCAGTACCACCGTGATCTTAAATGTAGAGACCTCCTTCACTGTGTTCTCGGCCCACGAGCTCCTTGGTAACCTTGTTATGGATAGTGAAATAATTGTCATCAAAACAAACAATAACATTTAGATCCCGGGTTAACTTGGCGATAGATAATAAATTCTTTGTAATATTTGGAACAACTAAGACATCAGATAAAATAAGAGAATAAAAAATTTGAGAATTGCCAGTGTGGGAAATATGCAAAGAAGAACCATTGCCAAAAAAATACGACGATTATCGTTATAAGGAGCGACGGTATCCAGGTTGAATGCAGAAGCAGTCATGTGATTGGTAGCTCCAGAGTCCATGTACCAATCAAAAGCAGCTTTATACTGCTGAAATTGTTGTGGCCGGCCCGTTTCTACAAAATTGGCAATATCATCGCGAGATACTAGAGAAAGCTTGTAACGGTTTTTAGCAAGATGACTGGGACGATGACACCATTGGAACACATAAGTACCACCGCCCCGCCCACCCTACAAGTTTGGACCGTCGTCGCCTGGAGCCGGAGCTTGGTCGGTACTCCTTCCAGGGCTGCGGCCTTGGCCGCCTCTACCACGCATGTTGTTGCGGCCTCTTCTGCCGCGGGCGGGTTGTCCGGATGCTTGTGGAGATGCATAAAAGGAAGCAGGTACTGGTCCAAAAGCAGGAGACGATCGAGCCTTGAGAGAATACTCTAAAGCTTTAGTATCAGTCACAATAGTAAACAACTCCGGTGGAGGATTTTTTATCATTTGAGCTGATGGAAACTGAGAAAACTTCTCATTCGAGCAATGACAAAATAATATAACAAAGTCATCTTCGAAAAGCGTGTGACCATAACACGCAATTCATCAAGAATGTCCTCAAAGCGAGAGTAATATTCCTGAACAGATTGAACATCTTGACGAATTCCGTACAAGTGATCATAGAGATAAAGACGACAAGCACGAGAACTGTTCTAATACTTAGTGGCCAAAGCATCCCATACCTGAGCAGCAGTGATCATACCATAAACTACTGACATCGCAGATAGAGTAAGGGATGAAAAAAGGGTTGCCTGGACTAGCTATCTGATTGAATCCAAGCATCAAGCTTCTACAAAAGCTTTGGAGGAGTCAGCACATTCGGAAGTCTTATCAGAGGATCCCTTTGATGCTGAATCTATTGGAGGATTTGGGCAGGGCGTAGATCCATCAACAAAACCAGTTAACTTAGTAGTACCACAGAAGTAACATGAGTACACCAATGAGAGTATTTGGAATCATCAAACTAGATGGCGATGCAGCTAATCAACGAAGGAAGCGACAAGGACATCATCAGGAACGAGAAGAAATAGATCTATACACAAAAGAAAAATCAAATCCCACCAACCACACATCAAGCTTTTGATTGGCAGTAGACGACTAATCTAACTTTCGTGCGTGAATTTTGGAGCAGCAACAGCAGCTACGGACATAAAAGGCATGACCGAGAGGATCCACAACGCGTGTAGCGAACAGCGGCGGCATGTCATCCGAGATTGGCAGTGCGTGGAGCGACGGAGTGTGTTTCCGATCGGCGGTCAATCGAGGCTAGGAAGCGGCGGTGATCGGAATAGCATAGGCGCATGGGCGCGGCCTGGATCGGAATAGTTGAAGAAAATAATTTGGAATTTTCAAGTAAAAGCAAGAATATTTTTGGAGAGGTCTGACTGTTACAATGATAGAATGTAAAACCCACAAATAATTGTGACTATGTGTATTGATATATATGTTGGTATGCCTTGAATACTGTAATAGCCGCTTCTGCGACCCTGGCCTGGGGGTTCGGGGGGCGGCAGACGCCCCCGGGTTTAAACGGGGGTCTCGCTATCTTGTCTCTTTATTGGACTGCTGTTGATTTGGGGCGAATTGCGTTTTGGCCCAGTTTGTTAGGGTTTAGTGGAGACAGCATACAAAGTGTCTCTCTCTGTAAACTCCATTCTATTCCGCACTTAGATAGGTAGAAATCTGGCCAATTTCTTGCTGTCTGTAACTTGCTACCTATTATAGTGAATTCGTCTCCTGTGGATGTAGTCAAAATTGGTGAACCACGTAAATCTTGTGTCTTGTTAATTTCGTTCACATTTTCTTTTCTTTCTCCATTCCGCACAACAAAATCTCTCTACTTCACCCATCTGCTGGAAAAAATTATGATCACATCTTTCTTATTCCCACAGAACATCACACTATACAAAGAGCGAAGTAACCTATATTTAGGTTTAATTATGAGCTTATTACACCTCGTCATGAACAACATGTTGATGATTTTACACTGGGATGAACCTGTGCTGGGTTAACCTTGAACTCTTTGAGCAGCTTCGAGAACAAAGAAGGGAAATGGAAGCAATGACCAGACATTATGTGCTTAAGATATATAGATGACCTCCCAGCCGGTGGATTTACAGGTGATTCTTCAGCTCCTGGAGGTAATAGTTTGATATCTAGAGGGATGATTTAACCTTGGGGAATGGTGGAAAAAATCTTAGGGATAGGATCCTCGATCCTAGACACACCAAAAATATCTTAAATTTAGGGAGATACATTCTCAACTGCAAACTCATCCTCATTAACTAGGGGCTCGAGGATCTCATCTCTCTCACTTAAGCAAGTGTTGTTTTCTTCATCTACAAGAGCAAATTGGTCCGAGATATAGAATTTTTGGACCCATTTCTTCATCCTCGGAGGGAGTTGCAAAGAAATTTCCCCTTCCACTACATAGGATTGAAGCTCTATGCTCCTTGTTGTGGGTGATTTCCAAAGGGGACCTTTTCCCAAGCAAACGAACCACACTGGAGGAATTAGCCAAGATGGCATATAAGTGATTATAAAGTCATCGCGATAATGGTCGGTGCAGCCTATCTCAACGATTTCAGGCTCGGAAACCCTATTGAAATTCCCTCCTTCAGATTCACTATCTAACTTTTCCACTCTTTCGGGAAAATCAATTGCCTCTTCTTCATGCCAAATCTACTCTGGCAACCCCATCTCTTCATATTTCTTACCTAGTAGCCATAATAGATAAGATAGGGGTAAAAGGGGAGATGGAAGAAAATATTGAACTTACTCGCTAAGAAAGAGGAAAAGGATGAAGATGAGCGTGAGTGTGAGTGTGTGGAATTTGTGCGCTACAAATGTCTTCTTCAAATAACCTGCAAGTAAAATTAGGGGAAGTTGAACAAATAGGCAGTTATGAAGGCTGAAAATGTAGCTAGGTAATGATTATCTAAAAAAACTGAAAAGTTAAAAAGGCATGGAATCTTTCATACCCATAAAAAAGGCTTACCATCCACGTGCCTTTCCCCGAAATAGAGAAAAACGCCCATCCCTACAAATTCTGAAAATGTCTAGATAAGAAAACTAAAAAATTGGTTTGAGGCTCGAAAATGGTTGTTCGGTTAAAGTAACCTGGAGACATCACATTGGAGCATGAAAATTTGACCCTCGAGAATCATATCTCGAGCATTCTAGGATTTGAACTCTCTCAGCCTTTTCATATTTTGAATGCCTCGAGGTCTCGAGTGTATTCTAACCTCAAACGCATATTTAGTTTTTTGGGGACTTTTAATGATGGTAAAGTATGACATGCCAAAACCAGTTGTTGGGCTCGCATCATCCCAGTAAGACTAAGAGAAATGGATGTTAGGTTATTTCAAGTATAAATACAAGTCTATTTTTTAATATTCATATTCATACGGTTGACTAATTGAGGCATTAGAAAGTTTTCCCGTGGAACACTCCAGGGCTTGTTTCTTTGCAGATAATGACCAAGGAACTCGACAGTGCTGCTTGATAGGTTTTGTGACACATCATGAGTCTTGCCACCAAAGGTCTCGAGTAACCATAGGAGGACTTCAATAATAAGTTGGTGGTGCTGAGAGTTCACACACAAATATGTTTTTTTAATTAGTGTATATTGATAATAGTGAGTTTTAGATATTTTAGTTGAATATTAATGTTAATTGTTCATATAATTAAATTGACATTTTTTCTTTCATATTTTAGTGCAAGTTTTGTGTTTTAATAAATATTTGAATTTCTTTTTTTTTAATAAAAATGATCACTGGTTAAACCGGTACTCATTGTTTTATTGATCACCTATTTACTAGCACCGGTAAAAATGAGCAAAAGCATCGGTATTTTGACCCCTTTAAAAATTGGAGCCTAAGTAGGTGTTGTAGATTCCAGTGCCGGTACAACTTACCGGTGCCTATGTAATTACGTCCTAGCACCCCCTTACTCAAGCACCGGTATTTCAAGAGGTCGAAATACCGATGTCTATGTGGAAAAATACCGGTGCCTATATACCTCTCTGCAGTAGTGATAGCATGTTTAGTTTGTCAAAAGGAAAGAAACTTAGCTTATACATGAATAGAAGAGCACTAGCGATCAATAAGTGAGATATTCCTAAACGGTAAAGATGACATAGTTATATGGTTGAATTGTGAAAGAGATCATCTCCGACGTGGAAAACGGGACAAACCCTAAGTCATTTAACTACAAACCATAGCTCAATCTCAGCAAATGGCGATACATATCAACTGGTAAACAAGACAACAGTGCAATCACTACACAAAATCCCTATTACGACGTTAAAATGTGTTCCAATAGCTAGGTCTTTATTGAGACACTTTCATTCATAGGAGCGTTCTTATCACGACTTGCTGCAGATTTTGGGTCGCTATATTAAGCGTCCCTATAGATAAGATATAGGTATATTTCCATGTGTCCTATTATATTGGGTCTTTGTTATGTCCTAGTCATATATATTGGGACACTTATGATGTCCCAATAATTGTATACGGGATGGCTTAGTAATATCTTAATTACATATGTATTGTGATACTTTTAATATGTGTCACACAACATGGAGACATTTTTAATAAGTGTAACACAACATTATGACATCTAATTTATTCGTCTTAATATGCATGAATTAGGATATTTTTTATATAAAAAAGTGTTCATTTATAAGCGTCTTAATAGATTTTTTGTTTTAGTGAATGACGACTCACCATAAACTCTTCAGTTTGTTAATATTTTGACCCTCTCGTTTTTTATTTGCTTTTTACCGATTCAGTCTTTACGTTGGCAGCAATCCCACACTTAATTGAGAGGGGTGATAGCTAGAATATAGAGAAATCTACAATTTTAGCATTGTAAACCTTGTGTTGCGAGTCACGAATTATGAAACTATAAGGACACCTCAAAAGATTAAAGCCCTCTACATTATCTCCACTTAAAACTTGGTTTTGGTTTTGTTTCGAACAAAAGTTAAGTTAATATTTTGACAAAACTTGACTCTAAACTAGCCGAGATAACCTAATAAATTTATAAGAGAAGGAACTTCTAATTTTACATACTAAAACAAACATCCCACACTAGTTGAGAATTCCAAAAGTTTCAAATCCGTGACATAAGAATGTGTTGTGCGAAATACCGAGAAAGAACAAGCGAAGAAAATAAAAGTAAAAGACAAAACACCAGAATTTACATGGTTCACCAATTTGTCTACATCCACGGCCGACCAATAT
>JAULKM010000008.1:15634857-15645065 GCA_032355605.1 Rubia tinctorum
GGTTGGGCGAGATCCCCATTTGGTTAAAGATCCAATTTTCCGCAATCCAGAGTCTTCGCAAGGAGATTCATATCATCATGGTTGTTCCTCTGCCATGGCTGGAACTAGGGTTTCCTAAGTCAAACCCTAATTTTTGACTAGGAAATCTGAACTGTTTCTTCCTTGGTCGCAGGGTATTCGCAACCAACCTTGATTTCACCAATATATCTCCCATCGATACATGATGTTGAAGCTTAACTGGAGTTTGAAAATTCTTCCACACGCCTTCAATGAATCGATTCTTGATGAATGCTTCATCCCGATCCTTCTCATGGTTAACTCGAGATCTTGCCAGTATTCATCAACTGATAGATTTCCTTTCTTTTATATTTGCTAGATACGAATGTTGTTCCATCAAATAAGTAGGCTAAATATGATATTAGCGAAGCTCGGACTTCAATCTCTCCCAAGTGGAGATAGGTTTCTTCCCAGCAATCTTTCTCCATTCTCTTAAATTTTTTCACCATTCAGACGCATAATGAGTGAAGGAATACTGCACCACCTTGAATTTTTCTTTCTCCCGATAATTTTTTAGATCAAACATATTCTCAATCTTTCGCTCCCTTGATGTCTCAAGAAGAATTCGAGCTCTCACTGGAACCCGAGCTGTCTTTCAATCTCTTTTGGGAATTATGTTTGTTGTGGTGATGCCTACTAGAAGACCCTCGGTATGATCGTCTTTCCAAACTATCATCAAAATATTCATTTGAACTACTATAACCATGAAAGTTGTGGACAAATCCCTGAGGATCATCCATCTTAGCCGATGATGGTAGTGTCGGCTGAGTCATGCTATCAACTTTTCTCGCCAATCTTTGCACCTCACTCTTGAGTGCATTTATTGCGACAACAAACCGATCTGGATCAGTGAGTTCATTAGGTTTGAATCAATGTTGCTCCCAACTGACTGGAGCTTTATCATGTGGTATTTTACCACGTCTACCATTGGAAGTGTTCGCCAATGGCAGATTGTTGGAATTGCTGACAAAAGGTGGGACGAATAGATTATTGTCCACCATCTCCGCTAACTGCTAAGAAAATAAACGGTTAGTATAAAAAATCACCCCTCCCTTTTTAAGTAAGGTCACTCACCAAGTATATAACACTCATAACTCACAAGGGGGAGGCTAATATAAGGGCAGTCGAGAAAATCACCACAATTTCAAAGCAAAATGGAGATGAGTACTGCAGAATTTAATTTGAAATTTAAAAATATATAAACTCAAAATTGGACTCTACGAACTGGAATTCCATATTCTTAAGAGAATAAGGAATAAAACACAACTTGAATGTCTTGAATCAGAGCTATGTCGAATGAGATATGGTCAAAACAAAAATGCTTTAAATAGGCGATAAATAAATTCCAAAAATTCAAGTAACTTGTCCAAAACCAAAATGGATTCGATACCCAAAACCAAATCCTTTGTAGAAAAGGATTTTAATCACTAAATTTCTTCCTAAGTTGAAAATTCAGATCAATTCCCCACTCCCAAAAGGTTTTTATTTCCTTTTCCTCCCCCGATTAGGATTTTTGTTTCCTTTTCCTTTTTCAAATTGTATTTCCTTTTTCTTTTTTCTTTTTTTCACCCACAAATTCGAATTTCACACAATATATAACACTCACAATCAAAATCTTATTTCCCAAGCAATTAAAATCCGAGTACAATTCCCAAATTTTCAAAAATTATAAAACAGCCCCCAAACTTTTCATTGCCAAACAGCCCCAAATTTCCAATTTTAAAACCCTAGATCTCGATTTCGAAACCCGAAAATATGCTACCTTTTGTTTTTGTTTTTGAAAATTTTTTGGAACAAATTTGCCTATTTAAAACTTGGAATAAGAAATCTGCGATAACTTCCTCTCGATTAAAATGAAGTTTGAGGTATTCTAGATCGTAAGGATCAAGAATATGACACTATACCTGGAAATCGACACAAAGAATCTTATCTTATTTTTTTTGTATAAGGTGTAATCAAGAATTCAAGAACAAATTCAAGATCACGGAATCAGAGAACGATAATTAAAATAAATAGGATCATGAGCATCCAATATTTTTTTTAGAAAAGTGGACGAAAAATATCAAAAGCACATAAAATGTGTAAGCTACCTAAAACTACGAAATTGATCGGGAGGTGAAGGCAGATAATACTTGTTAACACTCATACCCTTTGATGTCCTCTTGACTTGATTGATAAAGGTGAAGGCAGATAGTAATACCAAAGTACTCTAACTATCGAACCATCGACGTCCTTCAACTCTAGATTCAATCCTCCTGTTAAGAAAGATCAAACAAACACAGTTAAAATATGACACGAAAGAGTTTATAAATTTAAAATAAATCTTGAAATTAAACAATAGCAAAACTCGAAACCCTTGATAAAAAAATTTGGCCAAGGACCTTTAACCTGGCTCTGATGCCAACTAATATGATCTCCTTGTGAAAACTCTGGATTGCGGAATTTAGATCTTTGACTAAACGAGGGATTTCGCAAATCCTAGTATAATCGCACAAAAATTGCTAACAACTAGCCCTCGAGATTGTTCTCAATTTTCGAGATTTATGACACCAACTAGCCTGCATGATTAGTTCACAAATCAAAGGTATTGATACTTAATTAACCCGTATGATTGAGCAACAATGAAGAATGCTTGCAAGCAAAGAGTATGAACTCGAAATTCTGAATATATGATTGGTAAAAGGGTCTATAAAATCTAGGCTAACTCCCCCCCCCCCCCAATTTATAGGGTTAAATTCGGCCAGAAACCCTAATCCGAAACAGAATCTGAATAAACTTATGGTAGCTTTAAGAAGCTAAAACCATATCTAACTAGAATACCTAAAATAAATGACTGTATGGTCAATTTCATCAACAAGTGTTCTTGAATTAATTCTAATCAGAATAAAACTGAATATTCTTAAACCCTAATAGACCAGATTTTCAAAATTAAGCTCTTCAAAACCCACATGGCCAAAACTTAATTCCAAAATTCATAATGAAATAATTTTACAATAGTTTACAATGATCACACTACCTCATTAAAAGTCCGGTGGGAAAAACGAGTATAGCGTTCTTCATGATGTATTCACTTCCTCGACACTCTTAAAAAACTAATCCAAGAACTCGTCGATGATGATTTCTTCATTAATTCTTCATCATGAAGTTGATCCATCAAAGCATTTAAAGCAGCATCTCTAAGCTTTGTTCTTGCCCTAGTCATAGGACCTGTCATGTCGCTTAGAAGATCCCGAACATTACCTTTAAATGTTTGATCAAGTCATGGAATGTCTTCATCTGTGGTGTTAGTAGTCTTGGCATTTGCATCAACCTGTATATCGCAGCAAGGGAGGACGCTATCAGTGTGACTAGTCATATATATACTATGTTGGTCGGGCGTTGTAGGGATCAGAGAAAGGATACACGAACCAAGAGAAACTTGCTCTAGCATTGGTGCACTCAGCAAGAGGCTACAACAATATTTTCAGGCCTCTTAAGTGGTGGTGTTGGGAGGACATCACCGTACCTCTCAAAAAAATTCAAACACCTAAAGATTCTAACACAAATAAGTAGATAGTAACAAATGAGGAAAGTTCCATAGATGAAAGGGCCCTCAATTATGTATCTCATTTAGATAAAAACACACATATTGATGTCACTTAATATATGCTAAAGGGGAGAATTTTTGAATTGGAGAAACACTACGATCAACTAAATTAAAGCTCAAGAACTAAATTACTATGCAACTAACACAAGTAGTAGAAATATGAAGATTACGAGTCCTGACCACAATTGATTCACACTTCCAACCTAACAGTCGATCATTGATAAATTATTCTACCCTATAACATTTAACCACATATTGTGGAAACTTATCTGCCATTTAACTTAGAGGTATCTCTCCTCTTCCCTCTATATAGTTAAACCTATCAATCATCGCTTTCAATAACTCTTACTCTTGGGTAACCTAGATGTGCACTATAGATTTAACCCAGTATTAGCAATACACACAGAAAAGCAATACATCTACCCATGTCCTACACACGAGAAACATGTAAATAACACAATTATGTCTTCTTAGAATTAGTACAAAGATCGGCATACAGTGCACGCACTTAGTTGGCTACAATAGACAAAAGGGGAAAACAATCAAATTTCACCCTAAGAATCTAACAAGTAATTTAACCCCACAAACATTAACTAGTTGTACATCCTAGTTAATTCAAGCATTAACTGCACAATAAAAGCAAGAACACAACGGATTATCAAAGTCAAAAGTAGAATAAACAAAGTCTCACAACATCAAACTGGAAGTGCTAATCAATTGCTTCCAAGAGTATATTTAGCCTACCATAACAAAACTCATAACAAAAGACGAAAAATTAGCAAGAAACATGGAAGAAATTGAAGAAGAAGAAGAATAGAAGAGCCTAGAGATTTTGCTCTCCAAAGTTGGGCTCTCCTTCAAAGAAGATAAGGTGGGAGTATTGACTGTACAAGTGGACAACAAAATGTCATTAAAAAGTCAAAAAGCATAAAAATGGGCACATACCGCGCGATGGGATGCACATGTATCACAACAAGGCATTCATTGACTGTGACATTCGCCCTCGGTCTACGCACTCGAGCGCTAGGATTGAATGTACTGCACGTGGTCTATGAAATTTTAGGCAGGAAGTTATTTTTTAGTTCAACTATGGTCACGCGAATCGTACGCTATTCTGCATGGTTCATCAAACTCCAAAATTTATCATTATTTACTACTTTTTGACACTATTCATGACACCACTCATCTAAAAGTTTACAAAAGTTGAATTTTGACCGTAAGAAAATATTTCACCGCAGCTTTAATAAAATATTGAATTAAAAGCGGATAGGAAATTAATCGTGGAATGGAGAATATACTCCTTAAGAAACAAATTATTTGTTTATTGTTACTTTGAAATGAATAATTTCACATGATATGACAATTTTATTCAACTTATTTTACCCGCGGAACAACGTGCGCACCATACGTTTGTTCTTGGACGCTTTCTTTGAAAAGTGACAAGTGACACCCTCCTCACACCACCCAAAGACATTAAACCGACAGGACCTTTTCTTTATTTTAATTTTCACGTGGGCCCCGACTGACACTTCTCCAATGAATGCTCAACGAGATACGCACCGAGAGAAGCATTTTCTCGCGGTATGGGATATATTGCTTTGTTAAAAGAGACATTAAAGGTTCCGAATAAAGCAATGTTTGGACACAAAGATGATCCACATTTTTTTTTATATATTCTCGTCACATGATTGAAGCCCTAATCTAGTTTGAACTCAATAACAATAAATAAAGTCCTCTTTCCCTCCTTAATGAGGTTCGCATCTCCTTCATTAACTTATACCAATTTAGAGTTCAAATTTCGCGAAAGTCTCTGGTTAAATCTCGCCTAACGGTTAGGTAATCATGGGGGGAAATTTGATAACTTTGATTATATTATAATTATTTATAAACTTCGTCACTTAAAAGACAGTCTCTCAATAAATTACTGAAGAAATGCAAGATTAGAAAAATGTAAATTAGAAGAAATAAAAATAAAAATTTTGGGTTGAATTAATCGGGTCATAAAAATTATGACTACTGCACGTTGCAAAATAATTTTTTACCATTGCAACTAAAATTTTTACTTTTTATTTATTTTAATTAAACCCGATATTTGAATACACCTATAAAAGACAAATTTTATCAAGACTTTGCCACTGAAAATATATTTGAAATTACATATTTTCACCTATAAGTGAGAGGAGATGGTCTTTTGTGAAGCAGTATAAACTTTAGGCATGAGTTTTTTTGCAATTCTAACTTTATTCTAACTCTAGGGACCTATCTCTAATAAGTTTACATTGACCTATCTCTAATCATTTTACATGGATTTATCTCTAATATTTTTTCAGGGGATTTTTTGTCCAATATTTTCCCATCAACTTCCCCCCAGCTGCAATATACAAAAAAAATTCAAAATAATATTTTAAAATATTGAGTAAAGTGCTAAAATGACCCTGACTTTATGCTGAAAGTGCCAATATAACCCTGCAATCTCATAAAGTGTCAATATAACCTTTGACTCATTTGACTTTTCAGTCAACTGATTTATGGCAGGATTTATGTAAAAATACGATTTTGCCCTTGACTTAAAAAAGAAAAACAAGAAAAAGAGGCTTCATCCCGCTATTGTCTTCTTCCTTTCTTCTTCGTCCATTCTTTTCTTCTTCCTTTTCTTCTTCGTCACCCCTTCCTATTCTTTTCTTCTTCCCAATTCCGTCCTCCCAATTTCACATTTATGATGGGTGAGCGGCCGTGAGATTGAGTGGGTGGGTTTTCGGCATTGAGGCTGAGCGGGTGGCGGGGGGTTAGGTTCCGATGGTGTGGGTTGGGAGGGGGAGGCTAAGCGGCGGGGATGAGCGGCGGTTATGGTTTTCGATGGTGTGCGTGGGAAGAGGTTGAAATTGCGAGATTTCCTCTCTGATACCTTCAACAACAATGGCATTGAACGAGGATTCACCACTTCTTATCGGCGGCGATGATGACCTGAGAAACAGGCACCATCAATCGCTCACAATTACAAGAGAGATGTGCATATTCTGAGCTCCGCATTTTTGAAAATTTTACTTGCCTACGGTGCTTTGCCGAATCTGGTGAGCATAATCAACACCGTGGTCTGGTGTTGATTTTCCTGGCCTAAGGTTTGGTCTCAGAGAATGATTTTCCAGCACTTGGCTGAGCGGCTAGGATCTGAGCAAAGATAAGGTGGAGCAGGTGGCGGAGGTAGTGGCGGGGGGTAGTGGTTTGTGGTAGCGGAGGTGGAGGTGATGCCTGGTGCAGTTGGTGGTGGAGGTGGTGGAAGTGGTGGTATGTGGTGGCGGAGGTGATGGCTGGTGGTGGTGGAGGTGGTGGCTGGTGGCAGATGTGGTGACTGGCAAAGGGGGTGATTAGTGGTGGCAGGGGTATTATGGGGATAAAAAATTTAGCTTCTAGATCAAGGGTATTTTAGTCATTTCACTATTCATCATTGTCGGAATTGAGATGGCCGACGTCGAAAATAAGGATTTTGGGTATATCGGCACAAATGTTTCGAAAGTTAGGGTTACATTGACACATATAATAATTAATTATGGTTAAATTAGCACTATCTGAAATTGCAAGGTTATATTGACATTTTCAGCCTAAAGTCAGTGTCATAAATGTAAATAACCCAAAAATATTTTTTTAATGTAAAAAATCAATATGATCATTGAATTGAAAATCATAAACATCAGCTACAACTAGAAAAACATCAACAGAAAATCATAAAACATCAACAAAAAATTTGGAGCAATTTTTTTTTATAAAAATCAACAAAAATTGAAAAAATATCGACTATAACTAAAAAAAACATCAACTGGAAATCATAAACTGAAAATCATTAAAAAATCAATAATGATGAACTGAAAATCATTAAAAAATCAACAAAGTTTAAATTATCAATTTTCTTAAAAACCACAAACATCAACCTCTATCACCCAAAAGCTAAAAACATCAATTCTTATCACCTAAACTTCACTCGGAAAATGAAAAACATCAATATGAGAATAAACACACTACAAAATATCAACTCCTATTGGCTAAAACTGACATAGAAAATGTAAAACATCAACATGAGAGGGAAAAAACTAAAAATATCAACCCACATAACCCCTAAAAAACTACAAAACATCGACTCATATAACCAAAAACTCACCCAAAAAAAATCAACATGAGAGAAAAATATAAAAACATCAACAAAAAAGTCACGGTACCTCAAGAGTATAAATTCTTCATTCTAAAAATCATAAAGCATCAAAGAAATTTAAAAAAAACTATAAATAGCAACCTATATCACCCAAAAACTACAAACATCAACTCATATCATCTAAAATTCACCTAGAAAATGAAAACGTCAACATGAGAGGAAAAAAAAAGCTAAAAATATCAACTCATATAGCCCAAAAGAAAACTACAAAACATCGACCCATATCAACTAAAACTCACCAGGAAAATAAAAAATATCAACATGAGAAAAAAAAACTACGGTATCTCAAGAGTATAAAATTTTCACTCTGAAAATCATAAAATACATTAACAAATTTTTTAAATATAAATATCAACCTATATCACCCAAAAACTACAAACATAACTCCTAACATCTAAATCTCATATGGAAAATAAAAACACCAACATGAGAAAAAAGATACTGCAAACATCAACTTCTGTCACTTAAACCTCAGTCAAGAAAAGCTACCTCATCTGGAAACATGAGGAAAAAAATACTACAAACATAAACTCCTACCATCTAAACCTCAGCCGAAAAAAGCTACAGTACCTCAAAAATAAAAATTCTTCAAAAAAAGGACCTAGTGGGATTCTAACCATGTCACTAACCTCAAAGTATGGAGTAAGGACCACTACACCAGAGACTCATTATTGAACATACACTTAGTCAAAAATTATTAAACCTCATCGTGTACATCAAGAACAAAAAATCTTCAAAATAAAGGTACTAGTGAGATTCGAACCCTATACATCTAACCTCAACATCTAGAGTTCAAACCACTAGACCTAAGAACCTCTATTGATTATATGCCCAGTCAAATAATATTAAATCTCGATAAATCTCTTTGAATAAAAAACAAAATTAAACCTCACCTCTCGTACGTAAAACCTCAGTCTTTCCACCATCCACCCCACCACCTCCGTCCGAGCTTGTAAAACATGTGTAAGGCTTCTTCTTCACCGATGCATGTGGAACTCATGTGCATGAAGGAAGATCGTAGCTATACCGCCGCCTCGTCATTATCGTCGTCGTTGCCTCGCCTTCGCTGTCGCTGCGTCTCTCCTCATCGCCTTTGTGCTTCAATCTTCGTAGTTGTGCCTTAATAGCCTTCGTTGTCGATGCGCCAATCCTCACAATCGCTGCGTCTCAATCAGAATTCTCCACGGTGAAGTGTTTAAGGTAAATCTCAATGATATTATTCATATGAAAGACAGGTTTAAATAGAGTACAAGACATGGATCATAAGAGTTTGACCATGACTCTAATAACTATCTAAATATGGAATAACAATCATATCGTATCTTCTTGATATTCTATCCTAACACCCCCCTCAAGCGAAGCGTTAGATGTTCCGAAACGCAAAGCTTGGAACGAAATAACTCAAACAGAGAACGAGAGAGTCCTTTAGTGAAAATTTTAGCAACCTGCAACGAAGAAAACACATGACTAATGCGAAGCTTTCCAAAGGCAACCAACTCCCTGACAAAGTGATAGTCAATATCTATGTGCTTGGCCCTCTTGCGAGCAACGGGATTCTGTGTTAGAAAGATAGTGTTGTTGTTCTCACACAATAGTAAAGGGTTGTGAACAGTGGAAAACGAAGATCGCGAAGAAGATGGGAGAGCCAGACAACTTCAGCAGCAGTGTTGGCCAAAGCTCGGTACTTAGACTCAGAACTGGAACGAGAGATCGCGGGCTGCTTCTTGGAAGTCCACGAAACCAAATTCCTACCAAGAAAGATGGCATACCTATACGTGGATAGTCGAGTCTCAAGACAATGCGCCTAGTCAGCATCAGAATATCCTAACACCTCGGAGGAGCATGCAAATCAAAAAGAGAGACCAAAGTCTTGGGAGGCCGTCGTTGTGCCTCTCAAAGATAGTATTTATATCCCAAATTGTGCCTAACTACTTGAAAGTAGATAGTAGCAAGTCGGGGTCATCCAAGAGGAAAAGGGGGTTTTATCGAGTGTTAACGTAGTTAAAAAGAACACCAAGATGCCACTCTATGTGTGTGGTAACAAAAGGGGGTTTGATTTTTGAAAACACTACGCTTACTTTAAATGACTAAATCAACCAACAATTAGAGAAATTAATATAACTGCGATCACACTAGCACGAAATATGTAATTAAGATGATAACGAGTCTTGAGCGCAATAGGTTTACATTTCTAGTCATCCTTCGATCATTGAATAATTATCTTATTTATTATGCATCAATCACATATTGTGGAGAACTTATCAACACCTTTTGAGTGAAGATGTTTCTCGCCTCTCCTCGATTATAGTTAGAGTGGGCGATCGGCGCCACACAATAACCCTTACCCTCGGGTCACCCTAG
>JAULKM010000008.1:15671172-15684974 GCA_032355605.1 Rubia tinctorum
TATTCTATATGGTTTATTCAAAGAAAGAATATTAGTTATATGCTATCACTAAATAAACATGGTAGGTAATCTATTCAGTGATAATTTAACTATAAAAATGTATGATTGAATTTTGTAAATAGTTAATATGATTAATTATTATTTTATGAAATTAAAAAAAATTTAAATATTGTTTCATTAATCTATTAATGCTCGAGAATTTAAATATTATTTTTTAAATATAATTTCATTTTGTTGCATTTCAATGTGGGCAAAATCTTGAAAAAAAGCCATCTTTCCATAGGGTTATGCTAAGGGGAGGTTTAATTTGAATAATAAAAAGAGAAAAGTGTGTTTTGACCCTATATTTTGATCGAAAGTGCAAAAATGACCTTGTCAAATACGAAAGTGCAAAATTAACACTATGTTTTGTTCAAAAGTACCAATTTAACTATTGAAGCCTAGTTGTGGCCGGAAATCTTTAAAATGACCATTATAACCCTTTGAAAAAAGAAAATTTCAAAAAAAATATGAAAAGATGACGTTACCCTACCTAAAAGTGCTCAAACTCTTCCGTCGGTCGACGCCACTGGTCAATAGTGGTCAACATCGGTCAACTTTGGTCAACGTTAGGGACAAAATTGTTGTTTTCTATTGCAAGTCATCCACAAACTGATGGACAAACAGTGGTTACGAGTCGCACTCCAGGGGCTCCTCTGCCTGCCCTAGTTCAATTTTTTAGAAGAATTGGGAAGCGTGCATTCCAATTTTAGAGTTTGCCTACAATCGCAGTGTTCATTCTACTACTTCTTTACCTCCATTTGAGATTGTTTATGGATTTTTACCAAATACACCGCTTGATTTAATTCCTTTGATTTTTAAGCAGGTTCGAAATTTGGATGGAAAAAAGAAGGCTGATTTTGTGAAGCGGATTCATGAGAAGGTGCGATTGAAAATTGAAAGGAAAATGCTCATAATGCCGACAAAGCCAATCATGGCCGCAGACTTATGCGTTTTAAGGAGGGCGATTAGGTCTGGTTGCATTTTTGGAAGGAGAGGTTTCCGAATGCTCAGAAATGTAAACTATTTTAAAGTGCTGGAGCATGTAAATTTTAATGCTTACAAGACTGATTTGCCAGGCTATTATGGTGTTAGTAAGACTTTTAATGTAGCCGATTTATATCCATTTACCTTTGAGACAATTCTGTTTCGAGGGCGAAACCTTTTGAGCACAGAGGGAATGATGGAGATGCCAAAACTAATACCACCATAAATGAAGACATTCCACGACTTGATCAAACATTCAAGGGTTATATTCAAAATCCTCTAAATGACATGGTTGGTCCGATGTCAAGGTAAAAAACGAAGCTTAGAGATAGAGCATTGAATGATTTGATTGATCAACTTAATGACAAAGAATTAAAGAATAAATTGGCTAGGGTTTGGATAAGTTATTCAAGTTTGTCAATTAAATTATTTCATTTTGAACTTTTACTACAGAGCTCGGCAATGTGGGATTTCGAAGAGTTGATTTTCGAAATTCAGTCCATTAGGGTTTAATAGATATTTAGTTTTATTCTATATGGTTTATTCAAAGAAAGAATATTAGTTATATGCTATCACTAAATAAACACGGTAGGTAATCTATTCAGTGATAGTTTAACTATAAAAATGTATGATGGAATTTTGTAAATAGTTATTATGATTAATATTATTTTATGAAATTAAAAAAATTGTTTTAAATATTGTTTCATTAATTTATTAATGCTCGAG
The DNA here is from genome assembly GCA_032355605.1 of Rubia tinctorum. Lineage (NCBI taxonomy): Eukaryota > Viridiplantae > Streptophyta > Magnoliopsida > Gentianales > Rubiaceae > Rubia > Rubia tinctorum. The sequence goes on from JAULKM010000008.1 coordinate 15,672,925, forward strand.
AATTAAAATATTAAAATTTTAATATAATTTCATTTTGTTGCATTTCAATGTGGACAAAATCTTGATAAAACGCCATTTTTCCATAGGTTTATACTAAGGGAAGGTTTAATTTGAATTATAAAAAGAGAAAAGTGTGTTTTAACCCTATATTATTGTCGAAAGTGTAAAAATGACCTTGTCAAATACGAAAGTGCAAAATTAACACTATGTTTTGTTCAAAAGTACCAATTTAACTGTTGAAACCTAATTGTGGCCGGAAATCTTTGAAATGACCATTATAACCCTTTAAAAAGGAAAATGTCAAAAAGTATGAAAATATGACGTTACCCTTCCTAAAAGTGCTCAAACTCTTCCGTCGGTCGACGCCACTGGTCAATAGTGGTTAACATCAGTCAAATTTGGTCAACAGTGGTCAATGTTAGGGAAAAATAGCTTTTTTCTACTGCAAGTCATCCACATACTGATGGACAAACAGTGCTTACAAGTCGCACTCCAGGGGCTCCTCTGCGTACCTTAGTTCAATTTTTTTGAAGAATTGGGAAGCGTGCATTCCAATTTCAGAGTTTTCCTACAATCGCACTGTTTGTTCTACTACTTCTTTACCTCCATTTGAAATTGTTTACGGATTTTTACAAAATACACCGCTTGATTTAATTCCTTTGAATTTTAAGCAGGTTCGAAATTTGGATGGAGAAAAGAAGGCTGATTTTGTGAAGCGATTCCATGAGAAGGTGCGATTGAAAATTGAAAGAATAATGCTCAGAATGCCGACAGAGCCAATCATGGCCGCAGACTTATGCGTTTCAAGGAGGGTGATTAGGCCTGATTGCATTTTTGGAAGGAGAGGTTTCCGAAAGCTCAGAAATGTGAACTATTTTAAAGTGCTGGAGCGTGTGAATTTTAATGCTTACAAGATTGATTTGCCATGATATTATGGTGTTAGTAAGACTTTTTAATGTTGCTTATTTAAATCCATTTACCTTTGAGACGATTTGAAAGAATGAATTTCCCGTAATGATTATTATTGATGATCATGAGAGTAAATAGAGTACAAGACATAAAGGTAGAACAGTCCAAGTATAACTCTAAACAAAATAGAATCAAATCTAATCTTCTAATTGATTTAGTCCAACAATCTTGATAGTTATCATGCCTTCAGCCTAGTCAAGTACTACCTCTTTCACAAATTCAAATTTCACTCTTCCTAATTAATTTATGTATCATCCATTCACTTTCATTATTTTCATTGTCTTTATTTTCTTATAAAATATGATTTTATGACAAACTTTTGAATTTTTCACTACAGGAAATTGTTGATTCAGAAGATGAGAAACAAAATCTGAATGTTTATGATGAGATATGTATATATTATGTTTACAACTAAAATATATTTCTGATTCTGATTTTCTTTATGGGATTATGTAAACGTGTTACTAATTAGGTCTCTTCTTTTACCTCACATTCTGGTTAAACAAGCCAATTTTAAAAGGACTGAAACCTAAAGTGTTTTTATATTGACACATGAAGTTCTAATCAAACTCCTGGTTATTTATTTCCTATAATATAGACTTGAGGATGCAGACTTAATTTATTTTGATAATTAATTTCGACATATAAACTTAAGAAACTTAAATTTAGTATTCCTCCCAACTCTATTTGGGCTATCCTCTATTAAAGTTTTCCAACTCTATTAATTTACACAATATTATCGTATATATGATATTTTTGAATTCATCATAATAGTTTTAAAATTTAAAAAATTTATTTGCTGTTATTATACGTAGTTAAACATATGTTAACGATCAAGCATGCTTCTTAAACAGCATGATAATAATTGTTGTACAAATATACTTATATAAAAAGGAAAGATTATTTATTATTTTTATCATGATTAAATTAAACTAATTCTGCTAAAAGGTAACAATGGGATTAACAACAAACTCTAGTCTAAAAAGCAGCAAAACCCTAGCTAATTAGCCCCAAACATGCTTCCAGAGGAACCCATCATTTTGGCCCCGGAGAAATCCATGTTAGGGAACTGGCCCTTAAACTTGTTCATCATCTCCTGATTCTGAATCTCCTGGCTGGTCGGAAGACCCATCGACTTCTGCCTCTGATCAAACATCATCTTCTCAATGGCGGCCCGAGTTTCGCCCTCAAGATCCGACAGCTTCGACGGCTCCGGCTCCACCTTCTGCGTATCGATTTCCGGTCCGCCCTTGAGCAAGCTCTTCCACCAGTTCATCCTGTCCTGCTTCGTCAGCAAAACGGACAACATCTTCTGATCCTCCAAGCTCCAGAAACAGTCCTCCGGCTTCACCGCCGCGAACAGCTCACCGTCCAGAATCGGGTCCTGGTTTTTCAGACCAACCCGGATGCGGTTGCTCTTGATCTCGCACACAACGAACCTCGCCTTTGTACCGGCCGGAAGCGGAATGTTGATGTTAGCCTCCTGGAGAGATTGCCCCCAGGTGTAGTTCTCCATGTCTAGTCCGTTGGCTTTGTTTGGGACCAGGCGTTCCGGCTTCTTCTCCGCCGCCGGCAGGTTATTCTCTGCCGGTAGCGACGCCGGCTGTGTTTCGACGGCATCGGAGATGATCACCATTGTGGATCGACGGATTTTTGTTCTCTAAGTTAGGTTGAAGATGGGTTGTTTGTAGGGAATACGGCCGATGTGGGTGTTTATATAGAGTTGGCAGGAAATCCGATTTCGGGGTGGATTAAGGAAAATCCGATTCATAGATACTTTAGGTTTAGCTGATTCTGGGATGGATTAGGGAATTCCTGAATAAGATTTTATCAATTTCTTTTCGAATTGGATTCTGTTTCATAAACTCTTTTTATAAACTCCATCTCACATCCCTTGCTCAATGCTGCGCTGGCGACTCCTGCTTCTCCACTGACGCCGGAACCCGAAATGCCGCTGTCGTTGAAATCTCTGCATCCACCTGAGGTGAAACTCTTTGGGGATGTCAACGGCCTTTACAAAACCGGAGAATGCTCTGAAGCGAGCTGAAGAGTTGTTAAATGTTGGACAGAAGCAAGAAGCCTGGGACACCATTCATCGAGTGATTACCTCTAGGAGATATAGAGCATGGAGCAAGAGTCTCGAAAGGATGATGTTCAAATACACTGACCTCTGTGTAGACATGCGTAAGGGGGCTAGGGAGGGCACAAATCAGTACCGTATCATGTGTGAGCAAGCGAATGTAAGTTCGTTGGAGGAGGTCATGAAGCACTTGATGCATCTATCCTCTGAAAGAGCTGATCTTGCACGAAGCAAGGCAGATGTTGATGATCTAGAGGCTGATGAAAGGCCTGAAGATTTGATGTTGAGTTATGTCAGTGGTCACAAAGAGAAAGATGAGCTTGTTACTCCTTGGCTCAAATTCTTATGGGAAACGTACCAAACAGTTCTCCAAGTATCAGGGAACAATTCAAAGCTCGAGGCGCTTTATGCGATGACTGCACACCGAGCTTTTCAATTTTGCAAACAATACAAAAGATCTACAGAATTTCGCCGATTGGGTGAGCTGATCCGGAATCATCGCCCTGACCTATCTGCTCCTGAGAGCCTGCAGTTGTACCTCGACACGCGATTTGAGCAGCTTAAAGTTGCTACTGAACTTGAGCTCTGGCAGGAAGCATTTTGTGCTGTGGAAGACATATATGGACTCATGTGCATGGTTAAAAAACAACCAAAAGCATCTTTACTTGTGGTTTATTATGCTAAACTGACGGAAATATTTTGGATATGATCTAGTCATCTCTACCATGCTTATGCTTGGTTGAAGCTTTTTTCTCTTCAGAAAAGCTTTAATAAAAATCTTACCCAAAAGGACTTGCAACTAATTGCATCTTCAGTAGTCCTGGCTGCTCTCTCAGTTCCTAATGATCCCTCAGATGGTTCATCTCGGTTGGAACTAGACAGCTTAAAGATGGCTAATCTCATAGGATTCAATCTTGACAATAAGCGCGAGGGTCGAGGAGAAATGCATTCAAGGGCATCTTTGCTTGAAGAAATGGTATCGAAAGGTATATGGACATGTGTATCACAAGAAGTAAAAGACCTGTTTCATCTTTTGGAGCATGAATTTCTTCCTCTTCATCTGGCGCCAAGAGTGCAGCCCCTGTTGACCAAGATATCCAAAGTTGGCGGCAAGCTTTCTTCTACATTTTCTTTGCCTGAGGCTGAGGTGCACTTTTCTCAGTATGTCCCTGCATTGGAAAAACAAGCTGCACTGAGATTGTTGAAACAGGTGTCAAAGAGAAAGAAGAATTGGAAAAAAGAGTGCAGAAGTTTGCCAAGACAATGGATCATTTGGAAAGGGCAAAAAGAGAAGAAACATCTCCTTTAATTGAATCTGCCTATCAGCTTCGTCTGGTTGAAGAAAAGGTGCTTCATGAAGAAGAAGAGAAGAAAGAGATTGAAGTGAGTCGACGACAACGCCACGAGGGAGATGTGGAGGAGAAGAAGAGATTGGCACGAATGTTGGAGCATAAGACGCTGTTCCAGGACAGAGTTATGAGGCGTCGGCAGGAGACACAAGTAAAGAGGAAGATGATGATGTATCTAAGCAGCGAGAAGCAAAGGCTGGAAAAGTTGCACGAGGAGGAGGAAGCACGAAAGCGTGAAGAGGCAGAGAGGCAAAAGAAGGAAGCTGCAGCAGAACCTGCTAAGTATGTTCCCCGATTCAAGCGGCAAGAGACTTCTAGCGCCGGGCCGGACAGGTGGGGCAATGGAGGGTCAGAAAACCGGCGACCAGCTGAACGCCGATCAGGTTATGGTTTTGGCGGGAGTAGGCGTTGAAGTTTTGGCTATACACCATAACCATCTCCTATGCTAATTTTTAGACCATCATTGTAAAATTTGTTTCTGTTATATTATAATTATTTATGTCTCCAGATATATTTTTATTTTTTTAAAAAAATTGTTAAAATCTCATTGCAATAAATAAAATATATTTTTTATGAATATTAGTTACTCCCTTCGTCCCAATTAGATTTGCACTACGATCATTATAAAGTTGTTCAAAAAACATGTTTGACCGTTAATATCTTTACCTACGTATAATAAAGACAAATAAAAAGTTGATATTTAGAAACTATCTGTTACGACGAATTCAACAACATCATATATGATAGTATTATTGTTCATAAATTTATTCAAATATGCGGTTAAATTTTGATAGAGAATAGTGTCAAAAAAGTAGAAGTGCAAATAGGGCTGGGACATAAGTACTATAAAATGATACTATCTAGATGCCTGAAATAATATTTTGTAATTTTTTAAGCTTGACCTCTCTTTTTTTAAAAAAAAATCAATCATTCCAAGATACTGGGAAAAACGCTCAGCGACGATTACAATGAGTGGAATTGATATCCAACCTAACTAGCCTCTAGCAATAACTAACATATTGCAAGAATATTTAAATTCCATGTCAACCAGAATGATCATCTGTACTATTAAAGATCAGAGATCCAATAAAAAACTGTAACATCGCCCTCGGGGATATTAACTTGCTTACTACGAAAATATGACCACTTGGCAAAGAGGAGCGTATCACACATCAATATACTGTGCCAAACAGGAATCTTCTACAACTGTAACACCACTTTATCCAACCACGATCTATGTTTGTCCAAACTGTAAACACCTTGAAAAACACAGATATGACGTATCCAAATTAATGGATGATAAAATATAAAAGACTTTATTAATGGTGCATTGATATCACATCAATGACACACCTCATCAATGATGAGGATTGCAATATATAGGGATACAACAAATCAAAGTTTAACGGGAATATGATTCTAAGTCTATAAGGAAATTACCATGTATAACTAATTCTATAAGGAAACTAATTATATAAGGTAACTATTATCTATAACTTCTCCCCACAAGAGAAAGGATTTCTATTTCCTTATCACTCGGCCTCAAGTTGGAGCATGATGATCAAGAATGTCCAACTTGCGAATAAGATTATGAAATTGCTAATCATTAAACAAATTAAAAATCTTTCAGCAACGATGTAGGCTTGCTCAGCAGCATCGGAATTGGAAGCAGGAGTAGTCATTGGTGCAGATTAATGACACACAAGATCGGCGGTACGGTAGGTCAGACGCGGCGGCGCGTGGGGTACAAGCAGCGAATCCGGGTAGGCACGGACAACAAACGTTCACGGCAGCTGGAGAAGAAGCTGCGGTGACTGTCGACTGTGAAATTGGAAAATCATGTAGGTAGAGGCACAGTGGCACGTAAAGTCGGGCGGTGGTGCGTGAACGTCACTCACCGGCAGATCGAAATAGTACGGATCGCGGAAACCGTTGAGGTGGTAGCGGTGATCGAAAAAATAGAAACCAGCAGAGCAGTCGCGACGGTGGGGGCGCATGTAGTGTAACACGCGGCTTGACGACGGCTGCTCTGGCGGAAGACGACAACAGATTTATTTAGGGTTCAGGTCTCAGAATTTTTAGGCTCTGATACCATGATAAAATATAAAGGACTTTATTAATAGTGCATTGATATCACATCAATGACACACCTCATCAATGATGAGGATTGCAATATATATGGATACAACAAATCAAAGTCTAACGGGAATATGATTCTAAGTCTATAAGAAAATTACCATGTATAACTAATTCTATAAGGAAACTAATTCTATAAGGTAACTACTATCTATAACATTTCCCTAAAAGGGAAAGGATTTCTATTTCCTTATCCATGGAAACCCAAAAGCAAAAGAACAAACGAAATTACGAACACATGATCTGTAAAGCATGAACAATACATCAACGTGAACAACGAAATCGGTCTATCATCATGAACACAACGATCTAATCGATCATGTCAAAAAATAAAACAAATATGTGGAGATAAATCTCACACTTATTGAATAAAAGAAATATAAATTAAAATAAACTATTGTTTCTCATCTCTCATAATAGGAAGATGGGGGAAAAGATTGAAGAAGAAGAAGAAGGAGGAGGTGGCGGTGGCTAGGTTTTTTTTGGAGTAAGTTCAATCGAAGTTGAAGTTAGATAGCTGCACCATTTAATTTGGAATGATTTTAAGCTTGACCTCTTTAATTGCCGAAAATGTTTTACGAATAGTAATTTAAATTGAGACAGTCAATATCTATCGTTCATGGCTATTCCTATACTATATTATTTAGTTTGGTGTATCCAAAAACAATAACAAGATTTACGCGTACTAACAGCATTATGCATCAATAGAGTCCATGATCAAAGTTTATGAACTTAAATAAGAAAAGGCAATGTTCAATAAGACAAAGGGAGTAAAAGTTTACACGAGTTTAATAATGCGTTGAGGAAATTTCTCAAAACCACTTCCCCATGGTATGTGAACCAACTAACACCTCTAAATTCCGTTGAACAAAAGGGTGAGGATTAGCTATAACTGATCCTGACTACCATAAATTTGAGAGGAAAAGATAACACAAATTAATAAAAGTAGCCATGATGTAAATCAGTAATTCATAAACAACTCTCGGGCATGATAATTCCCCTGGTACTTCCTCCTATGTTCTTACAGATTGATTTGGCTCTTCTGTTGAAATAGGTGAGCTTGATGTCATGCATTCTGATGCCACTGCACGGCTTGCTCGGACTGCAATCAAACGTCACGGCTACCGGCGTGCTCGATGTTCCTTTAATGTTTCTGTAAGTCACTCCACTGATCTTCACTCCAGAAGTCTGTGCAAATCAATGGTGCAAATGTTAGTGGTCATTGTATCAAGACTTAGCATAATAAATTTCTGGGATCATCATTTCGGTTACCTGGCGAGGGCAGCCTTTGTTATTCGGGCAGTAATTCTGATCTATGATGATTGGGTTCGCGACGTTGCTCATGACAATGTTGCGAAAATGAATGTTGTTAACGTAAGCAGTGCTAGGCCTTGCCCATGATTTGATCCTGATCCCATTGTCCGATCCTCGAAATACCGAATTCGTCAGCGTTACATTCTGCACACCAGCTTCATTGAAGTCCCTGGCTAGGCTCCCAATGCTGCAATAAGAATCAATCATTGTCTCATAAAACAGTATCATTAACTATTCAGCCAAGGAAAACTAGGTTACCTAATGCCGTGTCCGGGACCGCAGTATATCCTGTCCATCCACAGGTTTTTGGTACCGGGACCGATCGAGATGCAGTCGTCGCCTGTCTGAATGTTGCTTCTGGTTATGGTAACGCCGGTCGATGCCCGGACGTTGATGCCGTCTGTGTTTGGACTCAAGGCTGGTGCAACAATTTTCACGTTTTGAACCTTGATTCTGTTGCACCGGTTAATCACAACATGCATGTACTGGCTGTTTATGGATGTTAGGCCGCTGATTAACCCGTGATTCACCCAATTGAATGTTATAGACTGCATTCATTTGCACACCAATTAATTGGAAATGTCAAGTAGATGAATAAAATTAAATCGAAATTTACTGATACCGAGTCAATAATTACAAAGCATGTGTGAGACATCGTACATGTGTAGTAAAGTGTACCTTCAATTGTTTTTAGATGGAGAGAGTAGTATGAGGATGCTAAAGTGACTACTAATTAACTAAATTAACGTGAGTAATTATATGTGCAATTGGCCAACTTGGCCATGTTCAATATTGAAGCTACCAATTAGCAAAATTTCTCAATTAATTGAATTTAACAATCTAGTGAAAATTCACAGTGAATGATATGTTATTAATGAAAAAGCTAGGTGTAACTAGTCATGGATATGTTAGTCTTTTTCGTAAAAAATAATGACTCATAAATTTATGTTACCAAACAAAATGAAACGGAGGAATTAGGTACCCTTGCTCCTTGTGGGCAGTTCCCGCCTGACCTCCGGCAAGCCCAAAATCTGGCTCCCCTGGCATCCAGTGTGCCGCCGACGACCGAAAGCCGGTTGACCTGAACGAACAGTATCCAGTTTTCCGAGTTCCCAATAGCCCAGTAGTTATCGGGAGCCACAAGTGTACCAACAATCCGGACAGTGATTTTGTTCCGACATGGCCCTCGGAAAACCGATGTCCGTATCAAGAACCGCCCCTTCGGAACATACATTGTCGTCGGCTGCGCGGACCGGCACGCCCAAGTCCAGGCCTTAAGGAACGCCTGAGTCGAGTCCGTTCTGCCGTTTGGTTTTGCACCGAAGCTCAAAACACTTATGGTTACTGCATTTGTTGTGGCTAAGGATGAGATAAAAAGGAAGAGAGTTATGCACAAAATGTGAGTGCTTTTGGCCATTTTTTGTGAATTGTTTGATGAGTGCAAAAGGGTTGCGGGATGGTGGTGTTATTTATACTAACTGGTTGCAGACAGTTTGTTCGGTTCTTGTAATGAAGGAGTGCTTATCAGTTGACTTTTTGAGTTTAAACGTACGTCATGGACTACTTCAATCGCATGATCGCATGTTATGATATGTACGGTGAGCCATACTATAAGTATATTTAAACTGAGTTAGCATCTTCTCATGTTAGTTGACTGAGAAAATACTACCACTAATTAAGGCTATTAATTTTTTATATATTGATAAAAGAATCAGTCCAATGTAGAAGCATATGCATTGATTGGGGGCGGCGGTGGTTTGCTAAAAGGGAGAAGGGTTCATTGGAACGATGAAATACTGGGTTATCACTTCCCTTTCCTTGGAAAGGAGAAACCCTTTCCTTGGAAACGTTATACCTTATAGAAATAGTTTCATTGTAGGTTAGATTATAGATGTTAATTTCCTTAAACTTTAAAATCATACTCAGGTAAGACTTCATTTGTTGTATCCCTATATTATAATTATCATCATTGATGAGAGGTGTCATTGATGTGATATCAATGCACCATAATAAACTCTTTTATATTTTATCATTGTATCAGAGCAAATTCGATCAGGGACCCTCCTATATTTAGTCGTTTTTCTCGAGTTTCCGCCACCAGTCGTGTGCTCGTCATACGCGTCATCCCATTCTCGCCATCAAACTTACTTTCGTCAACCTCCACAGCCATCCTCCAGGTTTCTGCGATCGTCCGAGTCGTCCGCCGATCTGATCTGCGTGTCTCGTCTACACGCCGAAACCATTCGCTATGCGCCGCCACCAACGAACTACACGCGCTGCCTCGTCTTGCCACCGATCTAATTTCCAACCGTAGATCTGATCCGATCCTACTACTATGTCGAATCCTGAATCTGAATCCGCCTGTGATGCCGCAGAACATGCTCACATCGCTGTCGTTATCCGTTGCCCCCCGCAACTTGCTGCTATAGCCTGATCGACTAATTTCTACCGATCACCAACATGTCGAATCCCAAATCCAATGTCGTTGCTACTACCACAAATGAATTTGAATATTGCTTTATCGGCTACTACTGATATTGTTGTTACTGCTACTTCTACCGCTACTACTGATATTGTTGTTACTGCTACTTCTACCGCTACTCAAGTTGAATCATGTTCAATGGTGATTTTTTTGCTTTTCTTTTCAATTTTTTTAACGATTAGCAATTTCATGATCTTTTTCGCAAATTGGGCATTCTTGATCATCATACTCCAACTTGAGGGAGGGTGATAAGGAAATAGAAACTTTTTCCTTGTAGGAAAGGCCATAAATGGCGGTTACTTTGATCGACGTTAACCGCACATAAAATGACCAAAATTCCCTTTACCTTTAAAGCTAAAAGTGTTGGGATAATTTTTCCCTTAGACCACCACTGGACCGCCATCAGGTTGACACCGACTAGTTGATGAAAGTGTCAATATAACCTCAAAACACCATTTTTGACTTTGACTGACGTTGACTGCACATAAAATCATCAAAAATATCCTTTAACCTAAAATCTAAAAGTGTTTGGACAATTTTGCCCTCAAACCACCACTGGACGGCTGCTAAGTTTCCATCGCGCCTCCTCCACCTGGCCACCACCCCCACCCTCTAATTCACCCATCACTAGGCCGCCGCGATGCCACCCAACCCGACGAAACCCTAGCCCACCCGCCGCGGAGCCCCATCGCTACGCCACCCAACACCCTACGAAACCCTAGCTCACCCACCACCCAGCCCAGTCCGGCAGAGGAAATCGGGCCACCCAACCCAGTCTATCGCAGGGAATTAGAGGGAATCGGAGAATGGAGAAGATGAAGATGAAGAGAATCGAAGAAAATGAAGATGTTGAGAAGGAGAAGATGATTTTGAGGGTATAATAGTAATTTAATTGTGTTTCAATTTTTCATATGGGCAAAAATGTCTTTTCTCATAATTCCGGTTGAAAGTTGTCGGAATGAGTATTTTTGCATTTACTCATACTATCTAGGTTATATTTGCACTTTCAATTATCAAAAGCTTATATTGGCACTTGAGTCCGTCTCTTGAAAGACAGTCTTTCCATAAGTTATGGAAAGACAAATGTTTAAAAAGATGAATTTTTCCAAAAAATTTACTTGGCACTTATGTGAATTGATTAGGTAGAGTTATAGAAGCACGTTTCTCTTAATTATATTACTACTATTTTCAATACACTTATTTTTAGTTTAATTCACTTCAACAAAAAAATATTTCATACATTATGTCTGGTGTCTCCATCTTCCGTGACACCCCAAATTCCAACCACCTTTTATATTATAAGCACTAGGTCGAATATAAGCGTGTTATAAGTACCAAATTGGTCTGATTACTTTAGTGCAATAATCAATACAGATTGTGCAGATGTGATTGTGTATCAAAATCTAACTTACTATTTAATTGAGTCTTATAATTAATAAATATATTACATAGCTGACGGATACAGATTATCATACTCTAACTCATAAATGATGATACTTAGGGGACAAATATAGCTAATTGACAAAAAGAGTATAAATTTTTAAAATTTCACTTTACAATGAGTTAAAAAAAATCAAACATCATAATATTTGTATTCATGTATATATTATTAAAGGAAAAGTTTTGGGAAATACCATTTTCCCATAAACTTATGAAAATATGGGTTTTAATTAAAATAATAAAAGATAAAAAGTCTTAGTTGTAATATTAAAAATTTATT
>JAULKM010000008.1:15685074-15707864 GCA_032355605.1 Rubia tinctorum
ATAATGTATTCAAATAAGATTTATTTGAATTTAGTTTTATTTTTGAATACATTATGTATTCAAATACGTATAAATACCGGGCGTATACAGTAAAATATAGGGCGTGATATAACAATCCACTTTTTTTTCCCGAAACCTTCCTTTATTTATTTATAATATCCATCCGCTTAAACCATGATTCATCCTCATAATTTATTTAAGCCAATTGATAATCGTAATATAAAACCCTCTTTTACCCTTTTCATAAACCCTATCCCACATCACTAGCTCAATACTGCGTTGGCGAGTCCAGCTTCTCCCTTGACGCCGGAACGCCGCCGCCCCGCCCGTCGCTTTCTTCTTTCCTAACGCTGGAACGCCGCAACCCGAAACGCCACTGTCGTTGAAATCTCTGCATCCACCTGAGTTCTATCAGGTTTCTCTATTAATTTCTTATAAGACGCATCTTGCAATTTGGGGATTAGTTTCAAATTGTGCTGATTTTACAAGCTCCGAATCTAGATTTGAGTATGAGTGATTAAATGAGCTCTGTTCGCTTATTAGGTTTTACGCTGATGTTCAATTAGGTTTCAGATGTAGATGGGATGTATTATGTCCTAAGGAATATTGCTAAGTACTACGACTTTGCCTTGAAAAATCAGATTCAGGCAAAAATTCCGGTGCTTCATTTTCCGTTTTTTGGATGCTTCCACACTCTTATGAATGTGGATTCCAGGGTGTGAAAGTTTATCTATTGTTTCAATATAATAAGATAGTACTGTATGACTTTGCCATTCAGAGTGATGTTTCTCTAACTGTTCAGTTTCTGTATTTCTTTTACGTGATTCCATATAATCTCATATTGGTACGAGTTACTGTTGGTGACCTTTCGATCTCTCATCAGGTGAAACTCTTTCGGGATGTCTACGGCATTTACAAAACCGGAGAATGCTTTGAAGCGAGCTGAAGGTGTGACATTTGCTCACCTTCACCGAATAATAATTTGGATGAAGTAATTCGTTTAAACTGCTGATTTGTTCAGCTTTATTCTGAACTGACCACTTCTTGATGTTTGTATCAGAGTTGTTAAATGTTGGACAGAAGCAAGAAGCTTGGGACACCATTCATCGGGTGATTACCTCAAGGAGATATAGAGCATGGAACAAGACTCTCGAAAGGATCATGTTCAAATACATTGACCTCTGTGTTGACATGCGTAAGGGGGCTAGGGAGGGTTTAAATCAATACCGTATCATGTGTCAGCAAGTGAATGTAAGTTCGTTGGAGGAGGTTATAAAGCACTTCATGCATCTATCCTCTGAAAGAGCTGATCTTGCTCGTAGCAAGGCAGATGCTCTGGAGGTTACCCTCGATGTTGATGATCTAGAGGCTGATAAAAGGCCTGAAGATTTGATGTTGAGTTATGTCAGTGGTCAGAAAGAGAAGGATAGATCTGATCGAGAGCTTGTTACTCCTTCGCTCAAATTCTTATGGGAGACGTACAAAACAGTTCTTGAAGTATTACGGAACAATTCAAAGCTTGAGGCACTTTATGCGGTAATTGTCACAGTTTGCAGAGATTGAAATTGATTTTGATTGTTCCTGAACTTATTTTTTATTCAACTAATATGCAAGTTGAATCTCGAGTTTGCTTATCTCTTTGATTCTAACACTGTTATGTACATGTGGCTCTTTCTTTTTGGTGTTAAATGGAAAATGACTGATTGAAAAGTTGTGATGGAATAGATTGAAAAATGCAAAACAAAAATGAAGCATTTAGTTGTCTGGCTTGTTATTCTTGCTTGTTGAAAGAAAATGTCATGATTTATACGTTGGAGTAGGCACTGGTATTAGTGATTGCATCCTGGTGTCCAAATTTGTCTGTACTCAAAATATGTACTCCCTCTGTCCCTCTATAACTGTCTTCCCACAATTATTTCATCTTTATTTTTCACATTCAATTTTTTTGCCAAAAATTGAAGTAAGACTAATAATGAGACATTAGATAAGGCAAGTAAGACACTTATAGGGGAATGGAGGGAGTAGTATAACTGTCTTACACTAGATAAGTAGTAAGACTTATTTTTTTATTAAATCTGCTGGTTGTAACATGTTACTTTCATTCTAATCTGGAAGATTGTAGTGCTACGTACTCACACTAGTTTTTTTCCCTAGATGACTGCACACCGAGCTTTTCAATTTTGCAAACAATACAAACGATCTACAGAATTTCGCCGATTAGGTGAGCTGATCCGGAATCATCTGGTAAACCTTAACAAATACAGGGACCAGAGGGACCGCCCTGATCTATCTGCTCCTGAGAGCCTGCAGTTATACCTCGACACGCGATTTGAGCAGCTTAAAGTTGCTACTGAACTTGAGCTCTGGCAGGTCTGCATGTGAATTCAGTAATGATTATGAGTACTCAAATTTCATTATCTTGGCTCCTGCCACATAATTGTTTTATATTTACTTGATTGTTTACTGCAGGAAGCATTTCGTAGTGTGGAAGACATATATGGGCTCATGTGCATGGTTAAAAAACAACCAAAAGCATCTTTACTTGTGGTTTATTATGCTAAGTTGACGGAAATATTTTGGATATCATCTAGTCATCTCTATCATGCTTATGCTTGGATGAAGCTTTTCTCTCTTCAGAAAAGCTTTAATAAAAATCTTACCCAAAAGGACTTGCAACTAATAGCATCTTCAGTAGTCCTGGCTGCTCTTTCAGTTCCTAATGATGCCTCAGATGGTTCATCTCGATTGGAACTAGAGGTTGAAAGTGACCGCAGCTTAAAGATGGCTAATCTCATAGGATTCAATCTTGACAATAAGCGCGAGGGTGGAGAAATGGTAATGTATGATTGCTGTTTTGGTTTAATGTCTATTGAAAGGATGCTTCTTAATTGGGTTTTTTCTTGTCTCTTTTCAGCTCTCAAGGGCATCTTTGCTAACAGAAATGGTAAGATCTCAAAGCTTGGTTGCAATATCTGGTCCTACATCCATATTCCTACATATGTTCAATTTTTTGTGCTTAATGAAATGTGGAGCTCAACCACTAGCTTATCCTAAATATTTGGGAAGGAAATCTTGTAGACTTTATAGCTTGTTTTGCATCTGAATTTTCTTCCACAGCTGGCCTTATTATTATTGAGACATCAGTTCTTGATCACATAGTATCCTTAACTCTCCTAGTTAGATCTAACAGCATAAAATTCTGGTTTTAAAGCCTTGTCGAGTAGTTTGTCGTAGTTTGGAGGCGTTTCCTGTTTCACTCTCACATTGATTCTTTTGCTCGATATTAAGAGCCTATTGCTTCCATTACTCCTGGACGTATAGATTGCAATTAAATTCAAAATGTCATGGATTTGAATTTAAATTGATTTTGTTTATTTGATTTATGAACAGGTATCGAAAGGTATATTGACCTGTGTATCACAAGAAGTAAAAGACCTGTTTCATCTTTTGGAGCATGAATTTCTTCCTCTTGATCTGGCATCAAGAGTTCAGCCCCTGTTGACCAAGATATCCAAAATTGGCGGCAAGCTTTCTTCTGCATCTTCTTTGCCTGAGGTGCAGTTCTCTCAATATGTCCCTGCACTGGAAAAACAAGCTGCACTGAGATTGCTGAAACAGGTAAATTGCATATTACAAAGTAAATCATGTGCAGCTTTAGTTAAATTTTTTGAATTGGAATTGGATGATGTAGCTCTGGTGAAATGATGAAAATAGAACAGACAGCTGCTTTCTGATTTTCTGCAAGGGGAATGTGCAGCTCTCTTAATAACCCTTTTGATGTTGGAATACACCATATTGTTAGTGTGTTCACTCAACAAATTTTATGGGTTAATAAGTTTAAGGAAATTCTTTTTCCAACAACTTGCACTGGCGAAAATTATCAGGGGGCTTTTGTTGTACAGTTCTATACACTTTATTTTTGAAGCAGCTGTAGAAAAATTGTGTAGCACTAGTAACTGGACCCTCTATCAAAGCAGAGGTTCATAAGCATAACTACCATCTTGAAATGTGGAATTATTTTTGAAGCTGACTCTCTTTATCCATCTATCTATCTATCTGCCTATGTTTCCACCCATTGGTTTTTTAGATCCATGTAGAAGTAGTCCTGGAAAGAACCTAGAGCTTTCTTGAAATTGTATCTTTGAGTTCTTCAATTTTTCCTCTCAAAAGACGATTTATATTAACCTATGTTCTGGAGCATATGTTGTGCAAGTAGTTGGATATACTTCCAATTTTAATTTAGGCAGCTGAGTTTATTTCAAAGTGTTAATGTCATGGAATTTCAATTTGATTACACATATTAGAACTATGATTGAGCATTTCTTGTTCATGTTACTTTATGACAAGTAGTACTTTTTTTTATAGAATATCTTCTGACCAATTACCATTCTTGTTTTGTGGTACAGGTGTCACACGTTTATCAGTCATTGAGCATTGAGAGTTTATCTAAGATGATTCCCTTCCTCGACTTCCCTTCATTGGAGAAGATATCCGTGGAAGCAGTTAAAATGAACTTTCTTTCTATGAAAGTTGATCACTTGAGAGGTGCTGTTGTATTTGGCACTATGGTGAGTTGATTACTATATATCAGTTTTATTTGGTTATAAATTAATCTGAAGTTATTTAATTAAGACTTAGTACTCTAATTACTGCCTTCTGTGCATTTGCTTCACATTGTTTTGGTGTTTTTGACGAGGTACCTGTGCTTTTTCTGACCCCATTACTCTTATCATATCTTCACATTGATAAATGATATATAGGGCCCGGGTTGACTTGAACCTTAATGTGTGGTGCTCAGATTTAGAAAGTTTTCCTAGGTACCAGGGTTTGAATGGAAAATTAGCTGTTTCTGCTTTACTTGGGCTCTAGTTAGGTCCTTGAGAATCCTTAATTCTTGTATAGTTACTACAGTGCATATTGAATACGGCATTTTCACATTCTTGTATTTTTTATTTTTGAAAGAGTATGTAGGTTTCTTTAGAGTTCTCTTCATTATGGTTCATGCAACAGAGTTATCATTGGTAGAGAATGTTGGGAATCTTGAATATAGCAAATTGTCTGTTGAGATAGTTTGCATTGTTAATTGCAGGCCAAACACTAGTTTCCATGTGGTTGATTATATTGCTAGCTGTCTTGGGTTGATTTTTATGGTCTTAACTTTTTTGGGTTATCAACTGGTGGTTTATATGATGCCTCTTTCAGGGTTTGGAATCTGATGAGCTGCGTGATCAACTGGTGGTTTTGGCGGAGTCATTAAATAAATCAAGGGCAATGATATACCCGACTAGAGAAAAAGCATCTAAACTGGAAGGATTGCTTCCAGGTTTATCAGAGATCGTGGAAAAGGAACACAAGAGACTTCTGGCCCGAAAATCGATTATTGAGAATCGCAAAGAAGAACAAGAACGCCTACTTTTGGAGATGGTACTTAATGAATGTTTGAAGTATTTGGTTTCTTTTGAATGTTAATTTTATGTTTGATGTTACTGTTGTTTTTCATGTATGGCTGAACCTTGCACCTTATAGGAAAAGGAGGAGGAATCAAAAAGGCTAAAACTACAGAAATTAGCTGAAGAAGCGGAAAAGAAGAGGATTGCTTCTGAAATTGAGCAAAGGAAAAATGAGCGCATTTTGAGAGAGATACAGCAGAGAGAATTGGAAGATGCACAAGAATTATTGCTGGCTGCTGAAAAGCGTAGTAAAAAGAAAGGGAAGAAGCTTGTAATTGATGGAGTAAGTATTTTTTTTTACAGTAATGAATTTTCCTTCTGGAATACGAAGTTGACCATCATTTGTATCCTCAGGAGAATGTGACAAAGCAAGGGCTGCTAAAGATGGAGCTGAATGAGCAACTCAAAGAGAAACAAGAATTGGAAAAAAGACTGCAGAAGTTTGCTAAGACAATGGATTATTTGGAAAGGGCAAAAAGAGAAGAAACATCTCCTTTAATTGAATCTGCTTATCAACTTCGTCTGGTTGAAGAGAAAGTCCTTCATGAAGAAGAACAGAAGGTACGCATGCGTTTTTCATCATTATTCTGGGGTTTGTGATTTTGTCACCTAGCTTTATAACTTGTTAAATTTGTCCCCCAACTCCCAACAATTTAGAAAGAGATTGAACTGAGTCAACAACGACACGATGGAGATCTGGAGGAGAAGAAGAGATTGGGACGAATGTCGGAACATAAGGTTTGTCTTCTTTTGTGTTAAACTGATATCCACTTTTGTTAGAATTTTGACCTTCATGCATCTTCCAGTTCATTATTTCAACCGACAAGTTGATTCTTGCTCAGTTATGTTTCACCACCTCTGTTTATCTTATATTTTCGGCATATAGTGCTATCCACAGTGATCTTCTATGGCCAATTAAGAATTTTGTTGTTATGAAACCTACTTTTACCATTGTGAAATTAAGCATAGAAATTGACTTGAGATTAAAATGTGGAATAACTTGGTGCTCCTGATCAGCTTGATATTATTGACGCCTGCTTGTATTTCTGTGCCAATCGAATTACGTTGGTAATACATATTACTACACAATTTCCCTTCTTGCTATTTTTGTTTTGTATTGTTTTCTATTTTCATAAGACACGGTAAACTGAACTGAAGGTAGCACTTTCCACTGAGTTTCGCTGCCATTATATTATGCACATGTGTTTTGATCAGTAGCCTTATTTTTTGTTTCTAAGAAAAGTAAACTTTACCCCTTCATTCATTTCTAGGCTAATCTAATGTAATGTATTATTGTCTTCTCATTCAGGATAACACTTACTGTTTGGATTAAATTTGAACATTATAGGAATATGAGGTTTGCCGACATATCGGAAGGATAAAAGTGATTATTGTGCAGAGCTTTGCTATCATACATATGGCCATTGACTTTATACTATTCAGCTGTATTTGATGGAAATTACATGACTTGAGTGATATTTAGTTTGCAGTTATAGTTCATATGATGAAATGCAAGTTCCTTATTGATGTCATGGCTGTTGTGATCAGTATTAGTTTTTCTTGTTTACCTTATGAGGAACACATTTCAGTTGATCTCATAAGCCCAGCTTTCCCTTACAGACACTGTTCCAGGACAGAGTTATGAGGCGTCGGCAGGCAGAATATGATAGGCTGACAACTGAGAGAACAGAGAAGATTAATCACATGCTGCAACAGAGGAGGCAGGAGACAGAATTAAAGAGGAAGATGATGTTCTATCTAAGCACTGAGAAGCAAAGGCTGGAAAAGTTGAAGGAGGAGGAGGAAGCACGAAAGCATGAAGGTATTTTGACTATAAACAAAGAAAGAAATTTAAAAGGATTGATTACCTTATTTTATTTTAATCCTTATCTCAAGTATATTGATTGACATATGGCTGTCCTCAAATTTTAAACTTCCTAAAATATAATAACCTACAATCTTTAGTAAACATTGACTATTGTATTTTTATGACTTCAAATCTATGTACTACCTGTCTTTTTTGTTGAGATTAAGAAATGAAAATACCTTCAATGTCGAATTGGTATTTCTATTAATATCTGGGCTGTTTATTTGCTGAGTAATTACATGAAGAGAATGTGGAGCCTGGTTGAA
The DNA here is from genome assembly GCA_032355605.1 of Rubia tinctorum. Lineage (NCBI taxonomy): Eukaryota > Viridiplantae > Streptophyta > Magnoliopsida > Gentianales > Rubiaceae > Rubia > Rubia tinctorum. The sequence continues at coordinate 15,692,658 of JAULKM010000008.1, forward strand.
AGTGATGAGCAGTAATATTAGGAAGTAACATTCTTCTCACTAATGTACTATCCAGGCTCCATACTTGATTCATTTATCTGTGGAACCTAGAACTGCATAATCTGATTATCCCAGATATATAGCGACTCATTTTGTGGTAATAATGTAGGACCTGTTTGACAGAATGACAGGAATAAAAAGTACTTATAGCTTTCAGAGTTGCAATAGCTGTTCCGTTTTGAGGGTGTAATTTGTCATTACATGATTAAATCTGAGTAATGTTGATTCCTTATTCTGTACATATGGAAAGTTATTTGTTGAACCTTGAATAAGTGATATCTAGCATTCTGTATTTGTTTATGCAGAGGCAGAGAGGCAGAAGAAGGAAGCTGCTGAACGACAGGCAAAGTTGGATGAAATTGCTGAAAAGCAGAGGCAGCGTGAACGGGAACTTGAAGAGAAGGAGAGGCTGAGGAGAGAAGCCATCTTGGGAAGACCAAGTGAGGTGCCTCTGCGACCTGGGTTTACTGTGCGCCCATCAGAAACAGCAGCTCCTGCAGTTGCAGCAGCCGCACCTGCAGCTGCAGCACCTGCTGTAGAAACAGCCCCAGCAGCACCCGCTAAGTATGTTCCCCGATTCAAGCGGCAAGAGAGTTCTAGTGCCGGGGCGACTCCTGCGTCAGATTCTTCTGACAGGTGGGGCACCGGGGGGTTAGAAAACCGGCGACCAGCTGAACGCAGATCAGGTTATGGTTTTGGTGGGAGTAGGCGTTGAAGTAACTGATCATGGATTTCTTCAGACTAAATTCGAGGGGCCTACTGCAGTAATCGAGGGGCCTATTGCAGTAATCGATTTCCATATTCCAATTTTTTCCGAGGTCATTTACTTCTTTCTGGTTCAAGTTCTTTCCCGTTGCCTTACCCGGGTTACAATTTTAAACCAAGCAGTTTCATTGCAATGGGATGTTTTGTAGAATGCTACTCTCGCCAGACAAGGCTTCATTTTGATGTAATTTTGCAAATAATGCATATCATATTGCACGGTTTTTTTTCCTCGCGAAACTATTTTACGTTTATTATAAGCTGTAACACTAGGCATTTACTGGTGGTATTTGACTCGTTAAAAAGCAACTATGAAACTGATCATAGTTTTTTAACAGCTTGAACAATTTCATAAATGGTCAACGTTTTTTGGGCAGTTATTTCTATAATTTTATTCGTTTAAGTCACAAAGATGCTTAGCTGTAGCCTGTTGGTTTCATGTTAGGGTAACAAAAATTAATAAGGGAAATATACAAATATAATCCTATGTAATTGAGAAAGTGTAGATATAATTCTAAAATAATTTTTAATGCAAATATAAGCCTAACTACTAAGCGAAAGTGTAAATATAGCCTTCTGGTGGCATTTCTGGCGTTGACTTGAGTTTCCAGCAGTTGACCTGAGCTTCCAGTAGTTAATCTTATTTGAAATGACAAAAAAGTCCTTGGACCAAATATTGACACCCTTCAGACCCGTTTTCTTCACTCGGGTCAAAGGCCTAGTTGCGCGCCTGATTATCCTTCGTCGAAAATGAAGAACACCACCGCCCAAGCGTCGATATCATCAAATTTTCCAGCAACAAGTCTAGTGTTTCTTCAGGTTGTTCTGGACAAGGAAAAAGACAAGTAATTCCGACCAAAAATATGGGCAAAGAGTCTGTTTTTGTCCACAATAAATCTATTCGCCATGGCCGATAGAGACGGGGCTAAAGCTCGTTGGGATCTGGGCAAATGGTGAACCATCATGCCACTGACCCGTTTCTTCCTCATGTGAACATTTAGGCGTCGAGCATCGAATTGTGCTTCTCCTTCTCCGAAGAAGTTGCGTGGTTGAAGGGGTGAAGATGGTGGGGTTGGGCGTCAAGCGGCGTGGGTGGTGGCGCTGGCTGAGATGGGTGGCGAGCTAGGGTTTTAGGGGGAGGGCTGGGTGGCGGGGGAGAGGACTAGGGTTTCGAAGGAGATAAACACAGAAGGAGAAGGAGAGAAGGGGTATAATGGTAACTTCATTATTTTTCATTTTTTAATAAAAAAATCAAAGGGGTAAAATCGACTTTTCATCTAATTCTGGGATCAAACTGCCAGAAAAGGTTATATTTGCACATAAATTAACTATCTAGGGTTATATTTGCACTTTCAATTATTACAATGTTATATGTGCACTTTCTTGAATTATGTAGGGTTATATATGCATTTCGCTCAATTAACAAAGTGCATGTCACTTAATATTAAGTGCATGTCACGTACTTCCTCTAACATGTCTTATTATATATTTTTGAGAAATGTGCTTATATAACCCTACTTAATTCACATAAGTGTCAATATAATCGTTTGATAATTGAAAGTGCAAATATAACCCTACATAGTTGATGTAAGTGCAATTTTACCCGTTTCGTCAGTTTAAAGACTGAAAAGATTATTTACCCCTCCAACAAAATAAAAGAAAATAAAAATGATGAATTTGCAATTATAACCTAATAACCCTAATCTTCCTCCTCTTCTCCTCCTCTTCCTTTTCTTCTCTCCCCGCAACTTATAATTGGATTGACGCCATTCTGAACGACAAACTATCGTCGATGCTGTTCTGAACATTTACAAATATACCCGATAATAGATCTAGACGCCGTTCACATCTAATCTCCCTGCAACTTAGAGGTAATCTATCATCAACGCCATTCATTTGCCGACACCGTTTAGATTTAGATGTCGTCTGAATCTTCGTCGCTTTGCAGGTTTCGTCGGCGAGAAGCCCTTGAGAAGGACGGTGTCACCATGGAAAAGCGCAAGCGTTTCCATGGTGTTGGGTTGTAGAGCAACGGTGGAGGTGTCATCGTTAACGGAGGGTGGTGGCTTGAGGGAGCGAGGGGGGTGGCGAGGGTGGCCAGAGGAGTGGGGTCGGCTGGATGGGGTGGTGGTGGTGGTTGGAGGGCAAATTTGTCCATACACTTTTAGATTTTAGGCCAAAGGGCATTTGTCATTTTATGTGCGGTCAACGCTGGTCAATGTCAAAAAATAGTGTGTTAGGTTTATATTGGTACAATCATCAACTAGTTATGATTGTTTTTGCACATTGACACTTACTCAAGTAGGTAGGAATATTGGCATATATCCCTAATTTTATTTAAGTCATTAGAGTATAATAAAAATTGAAAGTGCCAAAAGACATTCAACCATATTCTTAACATATAGTAACTTTTTTTGCCAAAAGTATATAACCCGTGGGTCAAGCGGATTGTTTATTTTAAAACTCATTTGGGTATGAGTTAAATGGGTAACATGTCAAATGAGTAGCGGGCTGAATGAGTAATTAATATACATAGGTTGAATGGATTGAATTTTCGGGTTGATCTCGAATCGATACATAGGTCCATGCATGAGTGAATTCTTGTGATAATATCTATTACTCATAATAAGTATTACGAGAATTTAAAAACTCTCTCTAGGAAAATCCTCCCTTCATCAAAACATCCAAAACTCTAGATGTTGAGGGGCACCGTCGGCGTTCCGTGACCCTCCTTTTTATATTTCCAATTTTATCCTTTATTGCTTCCTAGTTTGTAGATCGAGGGGAATGGTCAAAAACCACCCATACCGCCGTTACCACCCCCGTTGTCTTCCAGTGAACTCCCGGACCAATGCAAAAGCCAGTCGACGAGCCAACGGAGAATGAAAGACAAAGCCCGGTGGAAGAGCAGAGCTTAAGCAAGGCTAGTGACGCCCCAATGAGGAAAATGGTGACTAGATGTAGAAATCGCGTGATTAACAGCGTTCCGACAAGTCCAGCAGAGCTCTAGTATGGCCAACAACGTCCCGACGAGGAAGATGGTGACCAAATCTACTCGCCTGCATGATAAATGGGTTTACACCAAGTTCAACTGAGTTTTGACGATTCTAACGGGGCTCCAGAAAGGCCAGTGGCATCCAGACGATGCCAAAGGCTTTCGGGAAGCCAACGACATACCAGTGATGCTAGTAGTGTCTCCGGCGAACACAACATATTCCAACATGGTCAACGACATCTCCGATTCAGCCAATGGAGTCTCCAACACAGTTAACATTATTTTTCAGCGAAGTCAACGGAAAATTCGGTGGCCAACGACGACATAGACAACAATTGTATTTTTCCACCTCAGCCATACCAGGATTTCAGGTCTAAATCACATCCAGCGTACTCTCTTTTCGATCCCATCCCTAAAACCCTTCCCCGCTCCACGTGCAGTTTTGTCATCCAACAAACATTCGTCGTGATCGGTTATAGCCACGATAGCTTCGTTGTGGTCGCGATGGAGTGAGGGCCATCTTTGGTGGATGGCTGTCATTAGTGGTGATGGGTTGTGGGCCACAGTCAAAATATGTCATCTTGTGGCGGGTGCATGGTCCGACCCACTGGTAAATAGGAAAATGGGACTTTCAGTAGTATAGGTATCATCGAAAGGAGTTTCATGTGTACATCAGAGTTCTCACTGGGTTGTAGTACCACATCTGCGGTGGGTGGAGGACAATGCTCCTTAGGCGATACATACTTATGACTTACAAATGATTGGCGTTTTAGCATGACTTCCATGGAATTACGAAGTTGTAGCAATTCAGTGAGGATCAATCTGACTAACAATGAATAAAAATGATGACCCGGTACCGATCTACTACAAATTAAATGGACATGCCCTCAAATGTGGATGCTATTTTTCATGGGACAGTGCTTTTGATGTCCTTGTGAATGATACTATAAGGTTTGTCATGATTTTGCTTTGATTTTACTTAGTGTTGCTATAATTGAATGGTAAATAGTCTGGCCTCCGCCTCCAACATCTCCACCATGTCAACCACTAGCACCTTGATATGATGTATTCTGTGTAGTATGAATTGTAATTATTAAAATAATTAAAATGATATTTATACACATGTTTTATGCAATACTGAAATCCGTAGCTGAGAAGAAGAAGTGAAGAATTATGAGGATTTACAGAAGATTGAAAAATTAAAGATTTGAAACTGAAAAACGGAGAGGAATGCGCAACCAAAAATTTCAATGCTTCGATCACATCATAATTATTGAGAAAGGTTTTCATTCAGAGAATCTGCACCCCCGGATACCACTGCCGCCGCTGCCGCAGATGATGTGCTGCTAGAGCTACATTTAGTTTCTTGTTTTATTCCATTTCTAATTCTATTTAGGCTTTAATTAGATTATTTTTGTAGATTCTTTCCTCAATTATTATTTTTTGAGTATTTCAAATTAGATTAGACCCAGAATTCATAACATTTATTAGACCAAAGATCTTTACCATTCATTATATTTTTAGAGGAAAAATATTGGGAAATACCACCTTTCTATAGACTTATGGAAAGACGAGTTTTAATTAGAATAATAAAAGGTAAAAAATCTTAGTTGCAATATTAAAATTTTATTGTGCAACATGTACTAGTTATAAAATTTATAACCCGATTCATGCAACTCAAAATTTTTATCTTCATTTCTAATTTACACCTTAAACCTTGGTCTTTTCATAACTTATGAAAAAAATGTTTTTCAAGAGACGAACTCATTTTTAGATATAGTTTTTGCTATGTAGAAATATATATATATATATATATATATATATATCACTTGATGATTGAAGCCATTGCTAATTTGGTTGTGAGATTCTAAACTCTTGTTATATCTTTTATTGGTTGTATTAATTCTCTTATTCTTAATTTATTGGATCTTGTTGATTTATCTAGTCTGATCACTGACAGGGACCTATTTACAGTCGTTTCAGCCTCATCAAAATAAAATTTATAAAGAATTAAAACCTAAATAATAATATAGTAGGCAACTAAGGGTCGAACCTAAGGGAATTGCAACTTTATCTCCGGATAAGTAAGATTGTTTCACCAATTTCAAGTAACCAAATAGGGGGTTTTTGAAAGATATGTTTATCTGAAACTAGTTAAAACAAGAACAATAAAACAAGGATATTATAAATAATAGTATAAAATTAGTTCATCTAACAATGTCCATACACCAACATCCCATGTAGTTCACAAATATCTCAAGTTCATGCAAGATTGATTATTGTTCTCATTCCCAACAAATATATTTATCAGACAAACAGACCATGATGGTACTTAAAGTTGATTGGTTCCATCAAACAATCAAGACTCAATTAACAATATATGAGACACATACAATAATAATCATAAACATATGTTAAGATTAAAATCCAATTAATTCTCTTTCACAATGGATAATTTTTTATGTGGGTATTTTAAGTATGTGTAGATGTGGGTCAAATGATAATTTGACAAGTGTCCAATTAAAGTCACGCTTAAGTGCATCCCACTTTTCTTTCTTTATTTTTGATTATAATTGGACACTTATCAAATTATTATTTAACCCACACCTACACATACTTAAAATGCCCACATCAGCCATAAACATACAATCATGCAATCATGAATTGTTACTTTAATATATCTAGTGTTCAAAACACATAAATCATAACAATATTAACAATATCAGTTAACCTAGATGATCATACCAGATAATTTAACACAATTCAATAAATTCAAGAACAAGATAATCAATAGTAATAATAGGATTAATAAACAAGAGTTTAGAATCTCATAACTGCATTCACAATTGTTCCATTCGTTAAATTAAACTAAAAGTTTGGTTCTTCATTGAAAATTCCAAAGAAAATATAAAATAATGTATTTGTGAATTTTATAATTAACTGGTATCTAATTCTACGGAAAAAATATAAGTTCAAATAATTTTAAAAGTCTAACTAGAAAAAGTAAGAATTCACCTAATTAAAATCTAATTATACTAAAAATAAAAAAAATGAAATATAAACCCGTCAAGAACATGAATCTTACCTAAAATAGAATAAATAAAATCCGGTCATGAATGGAATTTCTGCACAGATATGGACTCAATTCTGTCTGCAACAACATCAATTACCTGCGATCGCAAATTTCACCACCACATCTATGGATTTCCAGTGACGATCTTTCTCAATAATAGTGCATGCCACGACTGCGGCTTGGTCGTGGATCGGTCATGGGTGCCGATGGTCCTACATTGATCACCGATCTTCTCTTGTTTGTCTTTATTTTTTCACTTCAGGATTAACATTAGGTCCCCCAATTTTCATCTTCAGATTGTATCTAAATTTATCTTGTTAAATCCTTTGATTTCTTCATTTCTCCGCAGCAGCTCCGAATGATATAATTACAAAAAATGTTTGTCTAGAATTACTCTAAAACTTGTTGATAATTACTAGTTATGCTATATAAATACATCATATCAATCACATTGGTTAATTGATATTATTCACATTGCTAGGGTTTATGTGTTTGGACCACTAAATATGTTGAAGTTGTAATTCATAATTTACAGAAGTGTATGGTTACGACAAACGTTTAATGTGAAAGAGAATCAATCATATGTTAATATTAACGTATAGTATGGTTGTTATTGCATTTATCCTGCCAAATTCCTGTGTTTATTCCAACTATTAATTGTGTCTTGACTTGTCGCAAGAATATTTTAATAATAATTATTATCGTAGTAATTATATCTTATCAGAAAAGGGACAAAAATAAGTTTTGAATGAACTTGAGATATCTATGATCAACCTTTGATGCTGATTTATGGATATTTTTAGGTTAAACACTTAAAAAATATATTTAAACTATTGATGATGAGGATGTTTGATAATCCAACCCTTTTATATTTATCAATTGGCCAGGCATCCTACATTCGATTGATCTTTACATCATGCTATGGGATGACCTTATTTACACAAAGGCACTAGATAAATATTAAAATTCTACTCAATGACATGAGTGGAATAAGAAATGTACCCCAAGGAACTAGCTTTATATTAAATTCAGATCAAAAGTCTGAGCGGAAATAACAAGGGTATATATAAATGATGAGTGGTATCCACCAAGTAGGTGTCTAGTAATGTCGATCTGAATCACAAAACAAAATCCATCGGCTCGAGATATTGTTCCACCTCTAGTCATTCACAGTAATAAGCATCCAATTGAATGCGGAAAAATGATCCATTCACACATCCAATCAACAAAAATAAAAGAAGAAGAGAACTAAAAATTGCCAACTAAAGATCGGGTCAATATCCATTTAAACTGCTTCGTCCCCTTTCACTAAACTGTGAGACCTTATCCCAGTCATTTTGATTGGCAAAAAAGTTTCCCTAGGCATGCATGAATAATTTTTAGAGTGTATAATTATCTCTAACTTGAAACCGAAAGGTTAGAATAAACAGTTTAAAGGAAAGTTAAACTGAATAATTATTCTAACTGTCTTGAAACATCCCAAGGGGTTATAATCTACTAATCAAATTGAAACCTCATAAACAGAATCGCTATGTGACATTTTTGAAACAACTCTGACCCAGTTTTTTCCTACATGTCTTTGGATAAAAAATCGAAAGTCAATCAAATTTTACCGGACACTACCGTAACCACCATATCTGTTGGCATCTCCTCTGTATGTGTATAATTTAGTCTGTCAACTTCATCAAGCCGCTACTTAGAGACTTGAAGCTCTACAGTGCCAGTGTTTCCTCTACTATAGCCACTTTATTGCTGCTATAAATACGACCAGCAATGGTGGAGAGTCTTCACTTACATAAAAAAAGAGAGGCATTCAAAGAGAAATTGAATACTGAGAAGGCATAAAGAAAGATACGGCTGGGACGGGTTCCTGGCTACCGACCGAAGAGAAAGAAAAGTATGGAAGGGGAGAACGGGAGGGAAAGGAGATAATATACAAGGGTGGTGGTTTTTTTTCTGGTAGGGGGCTTTTGATTAGCAGCAGCGACTTCCCCTTAGGCCGATTAGGTTAGATTTTTGGATGACCGAGAGAAAGTTTCATCAGAGAGAGTTTTTTCAGTGTTGTCAAGTGCTTTGATTAGTTGTTAATTGATAAACCATTCAAAACTCCCATTTGGTGTTAATTGGTGTAATTTGTTCTTATATAGAACTAAAATTCACTATTTCCTTGGTTTCGACCGTTATTTGCCTACTATATTACAGTATTAGGTGTTTAAAAAAATTATAAATTTAAATTGATAAAGTTGTCACATATATGAAAACAAACCCGTCACACCTCCACCTTGAAATAGCTAATCATGCAATGATAGTGCATCTTAAACCTTTCCAAACAAAAAGACCTATAAAACCTCAAATTTCCAACGCTAGGAGCACCATAAATCAACAAATAGCATCTAAACTAAGAAATTAAACTTAATCACATAATCCCTGCAAAATCAAACAATCTCCTGAACAATTTCCCACAACTTAGTGAAGAATATGAGAAAACATGTTATAATGATAAATGATTCATCCGAACGCACTGCTAACACATGGTAGACGAAGATGGCTCAATCTCTGCCAAAATCCATGAACACCTTTGCGGATACCGCCGCTGGACATAAGTGTATTAGAGGAAGAAATTGCTCAGGAAGTAATCTCTCTCACTATTGAAATCCCCATTCTACTTGAGACTCTTGTCAAAATTCAAGGCGCATCTCAAAGAGTCATATTGACAATTTTGGCTGCTCCTCGTCTTTCTTCCATTCCGGTTGAACCACCAAATGAAGGTATTCCACCAGAATCTGGTGATGATCTCCAACCACACCCTGGAGGCTGATTGAGGCTGGCAGTTGGGGATTGTGTTGGAAGTGATTTGAGAGAGGAATACAATAACATAAAGAGAAAATGGGTAGAAATCAACAAAAATACCCCTATAAATTGGGGGAAAATGTTTCAAAAATAAACAGGGGTATTTTTGTTAATTAACAAAATTACCCCTAATATGTTGCTTTTTTTGGAAGGGCTCAAAAAATACTTTTCAAACTTTGTAAGGGCATATAAATAAAATTTAATCCTTCTGAAAACAATAGGTCAAAATTAACAAAATGCCATATGTAGCTGATTAAGGACAAAACCCATCGATGCAAAAGATTGATACAAGAATTTCCTTGAAATTGAATCAAAGCGGGAGGTAGAAATCCCTCAGCTCTAGTGGTGTGGAAATACGCCGCATGGGAGAGCTTCTCCATTGGAGAATTTGTAACATCGTGCACCACAATCAAGACCCACTCTTCAGCATCACTGTTTCAACATCCTTATCAAAATGAAATATATAAAAGACTTTATTATGATGCATTGATATCACATTAATGACCCCACTCATTCATAATGAGTATTACAAGGAAATACGCCGCATGGGAGAGCTTCTCCATCAGAGCATTTGGAACATCGTGCACCACAATCAGGACCCACTCTCCAGCATCACTATTTCAACATCCTTATCAAACTGAAAAATATAAAAGACTTTATTATGGTGCATTGATATCACATCAATGATCCCACTCATTTATAATGAGTATTACAATATATAGTGTTATAGTCTAAACTATAATAGAAATAGAATATTAAATTACCATCTACTCCCTCCGTCCCACTTAAAAGTTCTGAATTGCTTTTTGCATAAACTTTAAGACAAGTGTATGTGGCATATTTTAATGGTGATGAGAGTGTGCCTACCTAAATCAAATGAAAGGAAGAGTTATAACCACATATTTATGACTACATGTAGAAAGTTTATAATTAAGAAGTTTATAGTGGGACGTTCAAAAAAATAAAGTAAGACGTTTATTGTGGGACGGAAGGAGTATGATCTAGCATGCAAGGAAACTAATTCTATAAAGAAGTTAACACCTATAACAATTCCATATTACCTTCTACTATACTCCCTCCATCCCTTAAAGATGTCCCGAAAGGAAAATGGCTCAAACTTTAAGAGTACAAAATTGCTGTCGGGCAAAGGGGGGGACAGGCTGAATAGGCTACTAATGGAGTACAAAAATTGGTACCAACCATGTGGGAGCTGAAGTAATTTATTGAAGTAATTTATGGGTAAAATCATTTTACATTTGGTATTTTAGGTAATATTAGATTTTAAGTAAGGGTAATTGTGATATTTTTTAGGTATAATTGTTAGACTAAAAATGGAAAGAATAGATATAGGAATATCATTGTGAGACGTCCCAAAATAGAAATTAGGAACATTATTGTGGGACGGAGGGAGTATATAACTATTCCTTAAACTATTTCATATTTCCTTAAAGGATATTTACAGAAGATAAGACATAATATTGTCGAAGATATCACAAAATATCTTCTACACAAAAGTACCGGCCACCCACATATTTGGTGGCTTGTAGGAGGAATCATTACCAAACGAGGACTTTGCGGTCTTCCAACTCATCGGGACCCAAGATTGTCGAAAAGGACAGTATCATATCACTCAAAGTACTCCATCTGTTCAACTAAGTATGACACATCACTTTTAGATATAAGTTTTTAGAAGATGTTTATTGTGTGGAGTAAAATGAATGAAGAGAAGGAAAAGTAAAATGTATGGTGAATATTACCTTAAACAATGCTATATTACCTTAAACAAATCAGAACTACGGAGTTGTGGCAACCCGGTGAGGATAAATCTGGACAACATTGAATAAAGATGGAGACATGCAGTATCAGACTGCTTCAAAAAAAAAAAGACCTGCCCTCAAAACTCCTTCAACAGTACTTTTCATCGCTGATTAGAGAAATCCAGCCGCAGTCTCTTCAAACTACAGAGCTGCCGCAACCCGATGAATATAAGATTGGAGGTGCGAGCCGACAAGAAGATTGCCAGTATGACACATAAACCTAATGATAGGTCAATTTGTGGGAGACTCACCCCATAGTGTGTGAGCCAAAGAGTTTAGGGGACGTTTGGTTGGGGTGAATCAGGAAAGGGAAAGGGAATCCGAGGGCTTGATTCTCTTAGTTAGTGTTTGGTTTGTCTTTTTTATCATTCTTTTTTCCCATTTCTAGTTTTACACTTCTTCCAATTGGTGGTAACGTGATTCCCTGTTCATACCTTGGGAATGAGATTCCCTTTCCCTCCTCTTTGCAGCCTTCCACTAGTGTTCCATTTTCCTCTTTGTTTTCTCAACTCCAATGAATAATAGTTATATTATTTATGATAAATATATTATTTTTATATAAATACTATTTTATAATTATATAATATATAGTAATATTATATTTTAACTTAATTAAATTTAAGACAAAAAATTAATTTCATGATAAAAATAATATTATAATTTTACTTTTTGAGTTGTACACGGGTGGAAAATTAATATTTATATAATTTTCATAAAAATAATATTATTTCATAAATATTATTATATTATGGAGGTAAGTCAAACAAATTGAATAATTTACCATTTTCTTACCCAAATGAAAAGGCAATACGTGAAAATTTAATTTGGTTCTAATTCTTTTGATGGAGGTGGTGATATATTGTGTAATATAGTTTTCGATGTTGAATAAACAATGTTTGATTTATAAAATATAACTATTTTATTATAAAAATATATATGTGTTGATAGATATAATACATTATGTGATATATTGAATTTGCATCGATTTTATAATTTTTAAATAATATCCTCTAGATGTCCATTTTAGAAAGATTTATGTATGTGATTTTTTTAAACATCATTAGCACATTCTTATATAAAATGAAGTTCATATTTTTAAATTAATTTGTCGCATGTGATATGAAATTTAAAAAATATGTAAAGATGACAGTATGTAAATAAAATATTTACAACAAATTATAAATAGATTTACATATTTTTAATCACATACAACATATTAATAAGAGTCTGTCTCCTATGAGACCGTCTCATGGTGAGACTAGGGACTAGAGGCAAAATAGAAAAAGGGGAAACTAAATTTGGGGCCAAAAACGTGAATATTCTGGGCTCGGGTAAATAAAAATGCGCAAAAAATGAGGGACCAAAGAGCAATAAAAGAAAAACAAGCCCAGCTCACCCTTCACAGCCCAAAATCTTGAAAACCCATAGGAGCCCAAAACACGCCTCACACGAAATATTTCAACAAAAACTGATCAAACACACAAAAATCATTCAATCGCAGTTCACAACTCTCAATCATCAATCAACATTCAACCAAAGTTCATCATCCAAAAGCAATTGATTCAATTTTCAAAAAAAATCACCAATCGGCATCAATAATCATCCAACAACAAAGGTACAACTACATCTAGGTTAAAATTCAACAGCAATCATCACAAATCTGTGATTAACATTATTCTGAAATTTGTAGTTTGACGCAAAAAAAAGATCATGATGGAAGAAGGTAAATTACAGATCGAAGAACAGTTAGCAATCGTACAATCAAAGGAAACACAGAATCCTACAGAAGAAATTGAAACAAATATCAATGATGAACATATCGTACTTGTTTCACAAGGTCCGATACTGAACTTATGTCCTTGATCTGATGTTTTCGCATTCTGATTTGAAGAACAGCACACTGAATTTGTGTTTGCATTTAGATCATGTTAATAGAACAACAACAAAATTTTGTGTTAAAGAAAAATTGTGATCTGCCCTACATTCTCCACAACACGAAGAAACTTATAATCCACAAAATATCTGCCAGTAAGACTAAAAAATGTACAAACAACATACATGACAAACAATTTCTTAAATTCATCACCACCTTCAACTAATCTCATCATTTTCTCGTACAACTTATCACAAGGAATGTTACCCAAACTGTCAACCCCAAATTCTTCCCTCCAACTCTCCCTCAAATCTAAATCCCTTCTTTCTCCCTTCCCGGCATTACTAACCTCAATAATCTCCTTATCACTGATAGGAAGTCCTAAAACATCATAAACATCGTCACGGGTTAAAAAAAATACCTATCAGAACTAATTGTTTGAACATGGCTAATGGGATTAAAATTCTGAATAAGGTAAGGAATGATGTCTTTAGGAAGGGAAGTAAAATTAATTTTCAACATATTATCAAAATCAATCTCTCCAAAAGATTTAACTTGGTTTATAGTGAACTTGGAAAAAAATTCAATTTTCCAAGGGCTACACATGGTAGTGAAGCCCTTCTTAGAACTGAAAAAGAAAAAAAAATTAAAAATGAAGCATCCCATACAGAACTTAAAACATCAATAACTGAAAGTAAAACATCAAGTCACATTAAGAACATCAACATGAAACATCACATGCATAACTTAAAACATCAATCATTGAAACTAAAACATCAAGAAAACTGAAAAGCAAATACAATGTCAAAAGAGTAACAGGACAATTGGATTACATGTTTGACACAAGAAATACTCCACATTTAGCAAATCAGCAAATTCAAATAATCAAATAGTGAAGGAAAAATCTAATTCAATGACTAAAAAAATTCATATGAACAATTCGAGTTCATAACAGGTTAGCTTCACAAAAAGTGCCAAGAACATTATTCGTACTAAATAACATCATAACCCGATTAATTTAATCTCACAAGAAAGATCCATTTTAATTCAAATATGCATCACACCAACATTCATCAACGCAACTCTAAAATGAAAATAAAACATCAAGTCAAATGGAAAAAAACACCACCTAAACTTAATAAACACCAAAGACAGAATTTAAACTAACAACAAATCTTGCATCATCATCAGAGACAACCGCTTTCCTTTCCCGTTTTTCTTTCACTGCCATCTTGGTAAATCTTCTAATATGTTTCTTCATAACCAGCACCCCAGGTTCTGATTCGGAATCAGAATCACTTGAATCTTGTTCAACATGAAGTTTATCAACCTCCTCCCCACTTTCAGATTCTGATTCCCCAGACTGAGATTTCCTGTCATCGTCAGCATATCCATCTTCTGATACTTCACTTCTAGACTTCTCTTCAATATCATTCAAATTGTCAGCTCCATTAGTTATATCAACATTCTCTTGCACAATTTGGGTATCAGAAACAGTACTGAACACCCCATCATCTGTAAAAAATTAAAAGTCATATCAAAATGGTAAAACATCAAAAGTGATATTTAAAAAGCAGAGGTATTTAAAAATTTTAAAAGAAGACAAATCCTACCAGAAAAAATGCTATCATCAACAGAAGCATTCCCATCTGTTTTTTATCACTAACATCATATTTCAATTTTTGCTTATCACAAACTTTCTTCTTGCCAGCATCAACTAAAAAAAAATTCAAACCAGATAATTAGACCTTGGCATCATTAAAAAATAGAAATCATAAATGATCAAATACAAAACATG
>JAULKM010000008.1:15710650-15725323 GCA_032355605.1 Rubia tinctorum
GAAATGGTGGAGGATATTGCAAGAGAGTTCAACGGTAAACCCGAGGCATTACAAGCATTACTTGATGACAAAGAGACGTCATTGTACAATGGTTCAAAACATTCGGTACTTAGTGCAACTTTAACAATAATGAATTTGAATACCAAATTTGGGTGGACCGATAAGTCGATGACCAAGAATATAGAATTTCTTAGGGAATTGCTCCTCGAAGGCAACATGATGTCGGATAGGTTGTATGCCGTGAAAAAAGTTTATGCCCGATGGGATTTGAATTGAAAAAAATACTTGCTTGCCCGAATGATTGTAGGTTGTACCGGGGGAAAGAAGATGAAAATATAGAAACATGCTGGGTATGTGGTGAGTCTCATTACAAATTGAAGAGGGGTGCCATTGTGGTGGGTACGGAAGTGGTAACTAAAACAAAGAAAAAAACAACGGCAAAAGTGATGTGGTATCTCCCAATCGTTCCCCGATTGAAGAAATTATTTATGTGTAAGGAAGATGAAAAATTGATGTGATGGCACGCGGAGTGAGATTGACTGGTGGATGACGTGATTAGATATACGTCAGATGATGAGCAATGGAAAAAATCGATACTCTTTACCCCAAGTTTGGAAAAGAACCTCGGCATTTGAGGTTCAGGCTATGTACCGATGGAATGAATCCATTTGTTAACATGAGTAGCACACATAGTTCTTTGCCTGTTATGTTGGTTATCTACAATCTTCAGTCGTGGTTGACAATGAAACGTAAGTATTTGTTGTTATCTGTGATGATTTCCGGTCTGGGTAATGACATCGATGTGTATCTTGCTTCTTTTTTTGAGGATTTTTAACTCTATTTAAGGAGGGTGTTCGCACATATGATGAGAGTGTTGGAGAATACTTTACATTGAAAGCGATGTTATTTTGCACTAATAATGATTTTCCTGCAGGCGGAAATTTGTCCGGCAACTCAGTGAAAGGCCACTTTGCTTGCCCCGTGTGTGAGAATGACACAGATTACCACCAATTGAAGCATGGTTGTAAAACTATATATCAAGGTCATCGTTGAACATCCATGGCGATTGGCAAAAAAAAGGGTTCAATGGGTTAGTACAGGCTAGAGAAGCACCGATTGCACAAACAAACACTTAGATATTTGAAACTATGAAGAATTTTCTCAGTGACTTTGGGAAGAACAAACGTAAAGTGCCCATGGATGGGAGTTGGAATAAATGCTTCATTTTCTTCAGATTGCCTTATTAGGAGCATTTGGATGTTAGAGATTGTCTCGATGCTATGCATATTGAGAAGAATTCGTATGATTCTTTGGTCGGGACATTGTTAAATGCACAGAAAACAAAGAACAGGATTAAGGCTCGTTTAGATTTAGTTAAGATGGGCATTAAGAAGAATTTAGGCCCAGTGAGTTCCGATGAAAATTGTTACTTGCCCCCTTCTTGCTGTTCTATGTCTCAATCAGAGAAGAAATCTTTCTGTGAGACCCATAGTAATGTTAAGGTCCCAGCTGCGTATTCTTCCAATGTCAGTACTTGCGAGTCAGTTGAGGAGTTGAGGAGTTGAGGTTGGTTGGTTTGAAGTCTCATGATTGTCACAATCTAATGCAGGAATTGAATTTCATTGTGATTCGATCATCATTTCCATCCCATGTAAGATTGTGCATTACGAAGCTTTGTTTGTTTCTCAAGTCCATTTGTAGCAAAACCATTAGTATGTCGAAGTTGGACCGTTTGCAGTCAATGCGTGTGGAATTTCTGTGCCGGGTGGAAATGTATTTTCCACCCTCATTCTTTGACATTATGGTCCACCTGTGTGTCCATCTTATGCGTGAAATAAAGCTTTGTCATCCTGTCTTCCTAAGGTGGATGTACCTTTTCGAGAGGTACATGAAAATATTCAAGCATTTTGTTAAGAATTGGTACAAGCATGATGCAAGTATCGTATATAGGTATGTGCAGAGAAGGTCATCGATTTTTGTACCGATTATATTAAGGAGGTCGATTCGGTTAGGGTTCCAACTCATAGACATGAGGGATGGTTGGAAGGTCATGGGTTAGGCAGGAAAAAATTTCAACCCTAGCGCGGAAGATTTAAGTACTCCCCATCTTTATGTCATTCGCAATCATGAAGTTGTTGTCCCATTTATAGAGATTCACATGGATGCCATTAGAGTTGTGAACCCTAATTTCAATGAGACCCAGGTCTTGCAATTACACAGTGGGACTTTTTTGTCATGGTTGCGTGAACGCGCAGCCGAGGGAGATCATCCTATCAAAGTAAAATGGTTGGCTCGTAGACCACTTGGTACTGTACTCTCTTATGGAGGATATGATATCAATTGTTTTACGTTCACCATAAACTCAGTGTTTGATAAGGATGTGTCTCAGAACAATGAAGCGTCTCTCATTTATAAAGCTTTGCTTGTCATAATGGGAAGGATAATAATCAAATGTACGCTCACCAGTGTTACTTTGTCATAATTTCATATATATATATATATATATATATATATGGGAGCTTTATTATATCACTATGCGAGTAGTTGTTTTCAAATGTCAGTGGGTGGATTTCAACAGTGGACAGCGGACTCATGATTTTGGTTTCACCCTTGTGGACAAGAGTATGATAGGTTGGTAGGAAGATCCTTTCATCTTGGCCTCCCAAGTGCACCATGTCTTCAACGAGAAGAACCCTTTCAATCCTAGGTGGGAGATTGTTGTGGAAGGGAAATGTGCATTCCTTAAAGAATATCACGTTGAAGAAATTGTTGGTTTTGGTCAAAATTCAACCGGTGTTGGAATTGATAATGCTATCTTGCTTGAGGAGAACGATCTTAGTTTGAACAGTTTTGTCGGATGTAGCGATCATGATGAGGAAATTTTGGTTGACGTCCGTGAGGTGAAGGGCCAAGAAGGTGTCGAAGAAAAGAAAACATAAGAAGTAGTGTCAATGATTGTGATTAGATGTGTTCCGAAAAGAAACTCCTAAAAAATTGTTTTAGCTAAGTTTCGTTTTGAAGCTACTAATGTTCAATAAGTAGAACAAAATAAGTTGTGAATAGAAAATGGCTTCAAACGTGATAGTAAAAATATCAATCCATAGTTCAAACGTGATAATTAGACATAAACAACCATCCCAAAAACAATCCTTAAAATAAACAAGTTCAATAATGAGACATCATCAGAGAAAGTAACATCTATGGAATATGTGACTCAAGCTCATCCTTAAGATCGCCCGTCGATGTGGATCGGTGAAGATGCGGTCGGTGCATTGACGCGAGATGGCGTTCGTAGGCTCTTTATCTTTTCTCCATCTTCATAATCCTCGCCTTCATTGCAGTGAACTCCTTGCAAACCCACATATGGCAATCTCTTACACCTTTGAAGTAGGCCTTCTCTGAATCTACAATAGTAAACATATACAAATTAATATGTATGACAATATTAGAAAAATAAGAAATAAATAAATTTCACTAACCTTCATCAACTCTAGGCCTCTTATTTGCATCCCCACCGTCTTGGGTCTTATAACACTATTTTTTATCAACCAAAATCCACTTCTTATTTTCAAAGTAAGTTGTGTCAAAATACTTCAGGGGCTTTTTTTTACCGGCAATTTCAAACCCGCGACCTTCCTCAATATGAGGGTGATCAAACTCTTGTACAGGAGTCTCCTCACCACCCTCATCGAGGTGGCAACCCAAATCATATGTCTAAATAATGCCACCCCGAGATTGATCTTCCTATCCTACATTATGTAATAGAACATCATCAATGTGGTATAGTTGGGCTCAGTGATGTGGTCGGGGTTCGGTACTAAACACCTAGTAACCATCTCATAGACTACACATTGATCGATTGTCAAATATTGAAGATAAAAAGTATTTGGCTTACCCAAATTTGCCACGTTCTATTAGAAATACCTCACACTACATTAAATAGGGTCTACATATGGGTAATCAACAAGTAGTGGCCATTTTTCCCTATGATAACAATCATCCAACGGACCCTCTAAGTCTTCCAGGTAAATGCTCTTCGGGTTCCTGTACGGGCACTCTAGGGTTTAATTCAAAGTCCATTGATCAATTACAATGTCAATCCCCCAACCCTAGTGGAGTAAGCCTCATTCAAAACCTCGTGCAAGTTACTATATAGTTGACATGTTAAATACAAATAGGACGATTTGGTGCAAGAGAGCAACTTCCCCACATGTTGGTCCCTAAAATTTTCTAAGGGATCGGCTAATCCTAATTACAAAGCTTCATTATAATCATCCACAAAACAATCTAGCAACTTCCCTTTGGAATGTAAAACTTCATACCGATTTTAAGCACTAATAGAAGCAAATTTGACATTATCATACCTGGGATTGTTGCCGATGGATCTAGAGCGGGGGGATGCGAGATGAACCTCCTTTTCCCATTTGAAAATCATCGCCTACTACGTATGAGAGTGGGAGCAGCGAATTGTATCTCCGACGTCGGAATGGTTTGGACGGTTTTGATATTTGGTGGAATGAGGATTTTAGTCGATTTGGGGCTTATTTTCTGAAATACGGAGTATTTTCCAAGTCCGGAAGACAAATTGGCCCCTGTTATTGAAGGGTCAAATTACACTTTTCAAGTTCAAAATGTGTAATTCATCCCTTCAATAGCAAGGGCCGAATTGTCTTCCAGACTCGAAACTGAATTAGTTATGAAAAAATGCTCCTTCAATTTTTTCCACAGCAGGCCTGAATATGGAGGACGAGCTAGGAACTCAGACTTCCGAGCTCGGAAACTTAATCAGCCCCACCATTAAATTGGAGCCAAACTTCTTCCGGATTCGAAACTGTTTCTAGTCATATTTGTAAAAGAGCGGATCAGCTTTCGAACTCGGAAATCAATTGGCTCCAATGGTCATTTTTGAAATCTTAATGCATTTTCCAAACAAAGTAAATTTCAATTCTTGAAATTCATGAAATAAACTAACATCTTGCATTTGGTAAATAAACATCATCTTTCAAAATACAAGAAATTAACACTAATTCATAACATAGTGAAATGTAAATATTGTAAATTCCCAACACAAAACAATAAAACATTCATGCTATTAAATTTGAAACAATACATCATAGTTATAAAAGTTTTACTCAAATCCTCCGTAAGACCCTAGAACATGCCATCAACGTTCTCATCGAGATTGGTTCCCTCTTGGTTTGCACCATCCTCTGCATCTTCCTCGCTCTCCGAAAAAACTGGCTCAAAGTTACGTGTCTCTTCATCCTCACTCAGTATAAGATAGATTCCCATAAATCGTTGTTGCTGCACCTCAACTCTTTCCAACATCTCGTGGATTTTCTCCATGTCACCCCGAATGCAATTGAAATACAGGCCAATTCAACTTTTCTAACTACTCTGCGAACCTGTTAACACAAGCATATTACAATCACAATCTTCATAAATCAAAACTAAATTTCAAAAAACTTTATAAACTAAATTTGTACACTTAAGAATAGACAAACTCTTGGCTCGATCAAGATCCTCCTCCCTAGCCCTTTTGGTATTCCCATCTACCGTCAAATACAAGCTGCAACTGCTTGTGTTGGAACCTTGCCTCATCATAGTACTCCAATCTGATAGGACGATCTTAGGAAAATATGCTTGCTTTCTTCATCATTGCCTTACTCAATCCACCGTTGGGTATATCCTTCTTCTTCTTATTCGTTTCCTTGAGCATGCTCATGAGGATGGTGAACCCAAGGTTTATCTTCACCCCCTCCATCACGTAGTAAAAGAGCATTAAATTTTCGATTGTCAAATCGCATGTGTGCTCACCCGTGGGTGATATATTCAAGCATACCCACTCATAAATGAGGTGTCGCTCAACCGTAAGAACACCAATGTTATAACTCTCAGCCAGGCCCATGGTACTTCCAGTCCAATGAAAATATTTCCAAGCCATTGCTACGGGATTTAATGGGGTGGCTCGGTGACCGATGGCCAACTTTGTTGGTGATAGATCTCTAAGGGGCCATGGGGATCGGTGTCGGTTGTCAATGTCACGGGGGAGGCATAGCTTGATCCTAAGGCCTCATTGATCGTAAAATTGTTAACTGTAATAAGTTCCCCATTCACCTTAGTACTATCCCTATCATTCATGATTTGTCTTAAATTTGCATAAAATTGAATCACCTCGTCCACGTATACCTTTTCTTCTAAGCATAAAATGTTTTCAAGGTGTTCAAATTTAAAACGATCTAACAAATAGCGCAAGCTTAAATCGCATATCGATGATGCATGAATAACCTTGAAATTAATCACTTTATGTTTCAAAAATTTGACATACCTCTCTTCTGCCTTGCTATTGAAAAATCATTTTGACGGCTCAACTCGGTGAATGGTTGATGCCTACGGTCACTCGCCCCCCAGTGCTCTTCTTTGTTTTCCTAGGCCTCGACATTGTTATGGGATTGGAGAATTTTTTAGCAATTTGAGGGTTAGGGTTTGAGGAGAGGTTCATGACAATTAGTTGTTTTGTTGTTGAATGTCGATGGTCTGATTTGGGGATTCTTTTTTATACTAAAACAGGCTTCGAATTCGAAACCTGTTCATCTCTTCATACATGAAGATCTGATCGTCTCTTCATATATGCAGAGCCGATCATCTTTCGAGTTTGGAAGCTCTGTCAGGCGGGAAAAAAAGAAGGGCATTAAAGGCGATTTTTAAAGGTTATTGAATACCCTAAGAAAACCTGCCATTTTCCCACCATTTCCCCCACACCAAAACCTCTCCATCCTCATACTCCAAATCTCCATTTTTCTTCATCTTCAAAGGTACGTGTTCATGATAAATACACCTACTATCCTCTTCATCTACGTAAATTTTCACTTTATTTTCTCAATTTTGAAGGGGGAAGAAGCCCATTTACTATTCTAATTGCAGGTTGGCAATCTTTGAGCAAAATGAAGCTCTCACTTGTTTGATGTAAAGGGTAGATGTTTTGAAAAGTAAATGGTTTCTTGAATGGTTGTGTGTTTTTTAGGGCTAATGTTTATATTGATTGTTTAATTTTCTATGTTAAGTGAATACCTAAAGAGTATGATTTAGGTAGTACCCGGGGTTATGATATTTTGTATTTTATCTTGTGGGGGTTATTTGTTGACTTAGTGAAAAATGTAAGGACACCATGTCCACAAATTTCTTCACTAACCATGTCTTATGAGTTAGTTTCATAAATTGTTGAGGAATTTTTTAATGTAGGTTCAATAATTTCTAAGAGAATGACTCGTGATAGTGCGTCATGTTCATGAAATACCCAACCCGAGACATTGGGATTTAGTGGTAATGACGATGATCGGCGAGAGAGGAATAACCAAAACTCATTGTAGAACACTAGAACGTAAGATGGCTAGGAAAGAGTTAACTACATTAGTTTTCAACAAGTCAGCCAAGTATTTGTCCAAAGAATGTTCAAAATGGTCTAGTTGGGTTGCGAAGATGGGAAGAACAAGGGTGGACATAAAATTTGATAGTTGGCATGAGGTGCCGAAATACTATAAAGAGACCCTTCAGATGGAGTGCAGGGTACCCTTAATGGTCATTGTGTTCTTCGCCACATAATTTCCACTTCTCTTATTGTACATACTAACTTTCCCCGTATTCTAACTCCCACTGATCTAAATCCTCATAGAGACCCTTCAAAATAGATTTCCCGGATATGGAATATCTAAGAAAGAAGGAAATGACCATGATGTGCAAGAGTTGGCGAGAACAATAATATATTTTGTCCAAGGACTACATTTTTTCTTCAAAATAAGGTGATCAGTCGTGAATAACATACACACACACACACACACACACACACTCAACCGGAGAGTTGGAAGATCCACAAGAGAAGGGCATTGGAGAATGATTCTAACGTTGGTAAAGTAAATTCAAATTTACAAACTATTTAGATTAAGGTGTCTTTGGTGTTGATATGTGTCTAACATAGGGTACCCGGAAAGAAAAACAACGCATAGCTGGTTTGAATCTAGTCCCACATTAATTAAGCTGGGGGGTTATAGCTTGGCGGCAATGCAATTAGTGGAAGAACGTCTAGAAATAGATGTTCAAATTGCAATCAAGGCCGGGATGACAAAAGAAGAGGCAAGGGCTAATGTATGACCAATGGATATAGATGACATCGATAGGTGTGATTTATTCCTCAAAGTCCGACAAACAAGGAGGGTATGTACGAGAATGAGGACAAAAAAGAAATTGCGGAACAAATGGTAATCCTTCAATTCCTTTCTTTTTCTTCACTGACTTATTTTCCCATTCACATGTGCTAACCAATTCCTTCAATTTAATGCTTTGGAAAAATCAAAGAATGGTGAATTGGAGGGGAAATTCATATCCACACTTAAGCGCGGCATCCTTATTGAGGCTATAAGAAAACCCGACCACCCAAGACCTGTTAGGGGAATGGAAGCGTTCATGACCCAACGAGAGGCATTTGGGATTACTCGGTACTATGGTCGTGCACAACCATTGTGAATCCACACATTGCAAAACCATGCCCTTCAACAAGAGAAACGAATTGAGCAACACGACATTCTCATTCCGAAGTTGAACCAACACAAGGGCCTCACTATTTCGGAAAACTTAGATGATTTGACGCCTGATTGGGCACCGCCATCAAGAGGATCACACCATTTCCCTAAAGATGTAGAGGTAAATCTGCAGGAAATCATTCAAACTCCTAAAGACGAGGCCAACAACCTCGACAAGGCCATAATCGAAACTGATAAAAAGGTACACATTGAAATTCATTAGATAGTTCATACCAATTTTGTGATGTGGTTGAAAAATGTAATTGCTGCAATGTAAGATTCACATATGTGTGAATTATAAATTGATCAAGAGATAGATGGTAGACCACTCCACGTAGCCGATGGAGTTTTGCATGAGTTAATAACACATCATCACACCATACCAATTTCAGAAGGTTTGTCTAGAGTTTCTCTGGAGAAGGCATTGGTGAAGGGGTCCCCATTTCCAATTCCAGACGGCGAATACAAAAATTGTTAGTTCCACACGTGGAATGTTTCTTTTGTGGCCGCATAGACTAATTTATGCCAATCCTATAAAGGATCGGCATTTGAAAGTCACACGACCAAAAACACGTAGAGCGGTCCGAACTACACCAAAATCGGTCCATATAACACCCAAACCGGCCCAAACAACATTGGACAAGATTAGAAAACCGATTCCAAGAGCAAAAGTCCCAAAAGACTCATCGCACTCAGTGACTTCAACCACATGAACGAAACTCAACTTACTCGCTTTTGGGAAATGATTGCGTATTTGGTGGGAAATGAGATATCATTGCGCTATGGAGTGATTTCGAGGACTTATAGAAATGTGCATAAGTTAATCAGATGCTAATGTCCATTTAGTTCATGTTTATTATTTATTACCTCCAAATTTTTTAAAACAAATGTGAAAAAATTTCTTAATTTCAAGGTACATGTATTTTATGTATAATCAAAAGAAGGGATGGGTCGGATACATGTTCCTGGTGATAACTCAAGAAATTGGTTGTACAAACCAAGAGAGATTCGACTACATTCGCAAAAACCTTGGGAGGAAGGATACAAAATTATTCATTGCGCCCTACATTGAAAGGTTATGGTTACAATCCTAATCACGTTAACAAAGTCCATTTATGCTACGTTATGAACATTAATTTCTTTTTTTTGTTCAGATAGCATTGACGATTGATCTTGATTGTTCTGGCAAAGAAATGGGTGTATTGGATGGATCCCTTGCACTTCCAACCATCTGAAGCATTTGTCAAGATTTTGGAGTCCGCCATGAAGGACACTAGCGAGGGTGATGGAATCAAATTTGAAGTGGTTGAAATCAATGTATAAATTGGTACATTTGTTTGTTTTTTTTCCAACGGGATTTATTTATATGTTTCTATATGATACAAATTTATATATGTTGGTTTAAATCAGTACAAAAAATAAGCACAAACATGGGAGTGTGGCTATTATATAATGTTGTACGCAATAAAGTGCATAGAAGGTGTGAAGTTGGATTTATTTGAAATTGACAAGGTAATTATGCATTACCTTCTACTAAAGTCACAATGGAAATGAACTTAATATTCGCTAGTATCTTGTAACTCGCAAGTTCTTCTGAAGGCAACAAGGCCCTATTCAAAAGAAAACATCAACAACGCAAGAAATTGTTTGGCTAGGCATCTCATTTTCAACGGCTCCGCAACTCTTGGGAACCCTAACTTGGTATAGTAACACAATTTAGATATACTAGTGTGATGCGATAGTTCGGAATAGAATTGTATTGATTTCTATTCCTATCTATAGAATATTTCTTAGTACGCATTTTTTATACATTTTTGTTAGCATGTAGTACATTTTCGTGTATTGTGTGCCAATTGTGGCTGTGAATTTAGGGCTATTTTGAGCCGGGAATATGAATGAAATCACATTTTTACCATTAGAGCTGTATAGGGTTCCGATTTCGTAAGCCAAATCGACTCTTGAATGTTGTGTAAGCCGATTTCATTTCCAAGCTCGGAAAGGATATTCATAAAAACAAAATAGAGCACACCAATTTACAGCGCAGAACCGGAATTGGGGGATGACAGGGGAAGTCCCTACCCCATAGGGCCGAATTACTGGTCCGGTTTAGACTCTGAACTCGAAAAGCATGCTGGTTACGAGCTTGGAATCGTTCCTCCAGGGCTGACAGAGTTTCTTGTTTTTCGAGTTTGGAAAACATGTAAGGCGGTACCTCTTGCCTTTCAAAGGCAGTTATGAACCACGTTTAATGGGATTTCCGAGCTCGGAACGTACCCCAAAGCGGATGGAGACTTCCTTGGTTCCGAGTTTGGAACCTATTAAAGGCGGTTTCACCAGCCTTTTAAAGGAGGTTTAGAGCTGTCTTTAATGGCTATTTTTAAGGCGGTTTTCAGAATCACCTTTAATTGGCGGCGATTAAAGGCACGACCAGATAAGGCACTTTGAAAGTGTCTTCTTTGATCCGACATAACCATCTTTAATGGCCCCTTCTCCACTAGTGTTGGACCATAACATAGTATCCCCTTAATTATTTAAGGGTATAATTGAAGAAGCATACTCAGAAACATGACCTAATTAGGAAAATTTGAACCATTGACATACCAATTGCAATTTTAATGATTATATTATAGTAGGGATGATTTTTGTGGCTACTTAACTATTTTGATCGTTTCATTTCAGTCACTTAATTTTTCAGTCACTTTTGGCCATCAAAATTTTAAAACAGATCAAACTTTTAAAACACAAGAGTCATACTCATTTTGTTAGGTCAATCCGTCAAATATCGAGAACGTCCCATCACATGCATTCTGTTCGCCAAACGTCAAGTGCAATTCATTCTGACCACTTTCAGCCATCAACTAGTTAATGAGGAAAGTCTATGCCCTTCTGTTACTTGTTTCCTTTAGATAAGCTAAGTTCCATCCATATACAATTCAAATGACATTTAAAAGAGAGTTAGCCTTTCATTGATAGATTAAATCAATTCATCAAATGGTTTTACCTCTCCGACACTTGGGGACTCCACTACGACCGATGACACCATCCGACATTATTTAAGCATAGGAGGAGCCGATATTGGAAACTCGATAATGGACCCCACATACCAATATTCCTTATAGGACCAAAAAAGAAGAAAGAGAATTCCAGAGAATCTGATACAAAGAAGAAGTAAATGATTTTATTTGAAGAGGAACCATCTAATGACGAGGTGTGTGGCATTGGCAGATTCGTTGGGCAGAGTTTCCAGCCCCGCCACTCCGTTTCCCAAGCGTTGAAAATGAGGTGAGATGATGTCACGACCACTATGAAAAAATAAAATATTGTCGTCTCGAGAAATTGACCTAACAGAATGAATATGAATCTTCTGTTTTGAAAGTTCAGTGAGCAAAACTAATCGGAAAAAAAATTAAATGACAAAAGTTGCCTGATCGAGATAGTTAAGTGGCCATGATCAATCATCCAATAATTGATTAAAAAATTGAACTTTAAATTTGTGGAATTCAACTATGCAAAACTGACCTCTGATAAAATGAATGAAAATAAAATTTCTAAAATTTGAATTACTCTATAAATAGATGCACATCAAGAGTTCCTCTCATCCTTCCTACATTCCATCAACATTTTCACCATGTATATCTCAGTTCCTACTAGTTCCACCCTAATACTCACAATCCTTCTTGCTTCCTTTGCTTCATCATCACCATTCCCTGCTGCATGCCCAATATGTGGAAATCATCCCGTCCCATACCCTCTCAGCACCGCCCCAAACTGCGGAAACTCCAAGTACAAACTTTCATGTAACAAAAATGGCACTTTACTATTCCCAACTGCAGGTGGATTCAGCTACCAAATCACCAGCATCAATCCAGGCCAAAACAGGCTCATCATCAGCCCTCCCTATATTCAGACAAACACCTGCGAATCCTCGGACCTCTCCACGGGAGGCTTAACGATCGACGAAAACTCCCCCTTCAACATTTCCTCGAGGAACACTGTAATGCTGTTCAACTGTTCTGACAGCATCCGGCTATCGCCGTTGAACTGCTCGGTTTCTAGCCCCTGCCGGCAGTTTGAGCAAAGGTACGAGGAAAAAGGGTGCGGGAACAAGATCTGCTGCTCTTATCTCAAAGATTCAGCCATGAATTCGAGGAGGATTCGGGTGAGAGTTGGGGGATGCAGTGCTTATACATCGGTTGTTGATTTCAGAGAGGCGGATCCGGTTGATGCATGGAAGCTTGGGATTGAGCTGCAATGGCTGCCTCTGTCACCAACTTATTAAAACGTTTAACGACTAACGAGTGTCACATGCACTTCTATTAGTGCCTTTCAAATAAAAGTCGTAATATAAAACTTTTTTTAATTGAGTGGCTGATTTTGTTAAGATATGGAGCATAAAATTTAAACTCTCACATCGTAAATAGACAAACGATGTGATAGTTTTAACGAACTACGAGCACGTATAGGTAGTAAATAGGATAATTTTAGAAGGATTATCGGCATAAATGATCGGCACTTAACAAAATTTCATGTGAAACATCTCAACACGTAAAATCGTTCCTATGATAGATCGACAAGTTTGTTATGTATGGTCAAAATATTACTGTATAAACCCATACGCATGCAAATCAAGTAATTAAAAGTTCAAACAAAACACGTTCCCGTTTGAGCCTTTTGATTCGATGCCTTACCTTTCAAAGGAAAAAAACAAGCCACGTCAGATGTGCTATTTGGGAACCTTTTCCCTTTTGAGTGCATTAGATTATACATTTGATGGAATCATGCACACTTAATTGGCACTATTCCACTAATTTTCCTTCCCCCATTTATATTTTAGTCTATACTATATATTATAATTAAGTGCATCTTTTCGGTACCATTTTCTGAGAATTGTTGAGTGGAACGGATTGTGCGCATGCATACAAACACAGAGACCAGGACTTTCCCGTTTCCGCTTTAGGTTTTGAAAGAGTAAATTACCCAATGATTATTTTATTGAGAAATGTAGAATATATAGAATACATGATACAAAGAGAATGAGTTATAGTAAAACTTTATCCCTAAAATATCTGCTAAAGATATATTGAGATATTCTACGTATCTTCTATCCTAACAGCGCGGATCTTAGATGGGATTCAACCTCGTCGATGAGCTCGTGGTTGGAGCAGTGACGCCACCACTCATCCCACCACAACACAACGTCTCTTCTCCGGCCGTTGTGAGTGTCTCTTCTCCTGCCATGAGCGCCTCTTCTCCCGCTGTGGTCAAGGTTGAGCACGGATCTGAGATATGATTCGACCTCGTCGATGAGCTCTTGGTTGAAGAAGCATTTGGCGGTGGAAAGAAGGCGGATGTAGCGGAGAAGGAAGAGGAGGACGGAGGACGTAGGACGGAGGTGGAAGGGTAGGAATTTTGACGGAGGTGGAGCAGAGGACGGAGGAGGACGAGGGTGAAAGGGGGAAGGGGTTTTGATTAGGTAACTGAATTAGGGATGGGATGGGTTAAGGGTGTGATTTGAGCTAGATTAGGGTAATTAATTCTGAAAATATTTGGGCCAGTCCAAATAAAATAACTTTAAAAACTTACCAAAAATGGATTAAAAGTGAAGAGTGCAAATTAAGGTGAGACGTCCCAAAGATTAAAAAACTGCAAATAGAGTTGGGACGGAGAGAGTAATATGCACTATTTAAAAATGTTATATTCCGTGGAATATTACCGAATGTATCAGTTTGTAAACCCGTTTCTCATAAAGTTCATTATATCAATGAAACTGTCCGACAAATGTTTGTTTAGCTTATAATATGCTGGTAGTCATTCTGGACACATAAATACTTTTTAATACTATATGAAAACTTAAGCATTTCACAATTAACATGAATTAATATAAGCATTTCACAGTCATATCAGGCAGGATACATGCTTTGAGTTTGGACCTTAAGAGAGATGACTATTCCGAAGAAATAATCTATATGTTTCTTTTTTGGCAAAGTATTGGGAAAGACGGTCTTTCCATAAGTTTATGCAAAGATGGGGTTTAATTAGAATAATAAAAGGTAAAAGGTATTTGTTGCAATATTAAAGTTTTATTATGCAACGTGTA
>JAULKM010000008.1:15725423-15735820 GCA_032355605.1 Rubia tinctorum
CCGGGGGAGAGAATCGGGGGGAGAGAACTGGGGGAGATAACCGGGGGGAGAGAACCGGGGGAGAAGGAGATCCTGCCGGGGGAGAGGGAGAACGGAGGAGAAGGGAGTGAGAGAGAGAACGGGAGAGAAGGGAAAGGGAGAATCGGAGAAGGAGATCCGGCCGGGAGCGGAGAAGGAGATCCGGTCGGGAGCGGAGAAGTTGAACTGGGAGAAGAAAAGAACGCCGAGAGCGGGGAGAGATCCGGAAAGGAAATAAGGGAGAAGGGGGAAAGGAGAAGCGGCCGGAGGCGAAGTGGAGAGAACGGGCCGGATGCGGATCGGGGAGAACCGAGTCACAGGCGGAGCGGGAGAGAGGTGGGCGAAGGAAATGCCGGAGTCAAGTGGATGGCGAGGAAATGTTGGGTCGGAGAATCGAAGAAGACAGATACGCGGGGATGGCGAGAAAATGCCAGAGTTGGTGGAACGGCGAGGCGACTGAAGGGCTGTGAGGTAGTGGACTGGGCGACGGTGAGGTGGCGGACTGGGCGGTGGACTGGCGGAACCACTGTTTCGGCTGATTTCCGATGTCGGCGAACAGTTCTACCGCCGGTAAATCAGTCGAAAATCAGTCTTCCGGTTTGAAACAAAATTAATTTTTATTTATTTATTTAATTAATTTAAGTGTTAAATTTAATTCAAAATATATATTATATTAAATACATAAAATACTAATAATACAGTAAAATACATGACGTAATATAATCATTCATATAAAAAGGGAGAGGTCCCGCAACCACTGAAAATGGACAATAGAACATGGGTGGCAATATCATACAATCCGTTTTACAGTCGAAAAGAGGAATCTTCCAGCTGTACAGCACAAAATTACACAGGATGCGACTTCTTCGCACCCCCTCCGAATATATTTATTCCCCCGACAAAGACAAAGATTGTAAACATTTTTATTAATCTCTCAATTCCTATTGACTTCATCCAGCCAGCTTACTATTTTCAACTCCAAGAATAACTACAATCATTAGCACCATTCACATGCATTAATGAGGAAGAATACCTTTCTTTGTTTAAGGTTATCATCATCAATGCTGCAGAAGCACTCATTCTTTCTGTATAGAAAAACACCAAAACTTAAACTACAATACAGAAACTGCATATCAATTGCATTCTTCATTCTTTACACAGACATTCATCATCTTCATCATTCGTATATTTCAGTAGGTCTTTCCAGTCAGTTAGTCGGTCAAACAGATGAGTTCTAGCAGATTCAACGCAAACTACCTCGTCTAACACTCAGCACCAAATATCACTACTAGAGCGATGAGAAATGCAAACCAAATCAGCTGATATATCATACCAAATCAAAAAAATACGGCCATATATACTCTTCCCCAGAACCAGATTAAGTAGTTATTGAGCGGGTCTACTAGGTCTTTTCCCTTCCATTGCGTCCTTCTTGTTACGACAGGTTGCACACAAGAAGGGGCCTTCCCATGGCTTTGATGATGGGGAGAAAAAGGGTCCCGAGTTAACTGATAAGCCCTCGCCCGGCTGTTGATCAACCTGGCAGATAGCGCATTTGAAGAGTCCAGAATTTGGATCCAGTGGATAATCCTTCCCCAACCTGCATGTGGTCAACAGAAATCTATTAAGTGAACAAATCCATGATATATATCACTAAAGATCCAAAAGCACTGAAGTTCACTGCAAATTCTCCAAAGACCTATCCCGCTAATTTAACAGTAACCGTTTAATGAACTTCTCTCAGTCTAGCAAGTTCAAATGGCTACCAAACATCAATTTGGTACAAAAGTTCACTACCAAACATCAATAACTTCAACCTGTTTGCTACCACATAAAGGGGTAGGAAAAAGTACACAAACAATAACTGGTTCAGGGCATTTAAGCTTTTAGCTCAACAATAAACAGTAACTAGGTAATACAAACTGCATTTGATCAGCATTTACAGCAAAATATTTCAAAACGCCAATCTAGCCTACACAACCAAGCCCTAAGACACGCTTCGTATGTAAGTATGGGTTCAACACCAAATATTGCTTCAAAGAACTTCCATGATACATCTAAAGATCCCCCTTGAGATATTGATACCTTCTTTTTTCAAAGACCATTACGAAAATATAGATCAAGCATAGCCCTACAGTACCAATAAGAGGTCTAACAGAAAAGACAAATACCAGGAAAAACATGGACTCATCAGCAACAGTACCTTTCAGCAAGCATTGCAGAGCCTTCTTCAAATAATTCCTCAACAACTCCAACTGCTGAAAGCTTACTACCTTTGTTCATGGAATTTGATCTCTTCCGAGCGAAAAGAGAACTCAACAACGTTTGTTTCGGTCTAGGAGTTAAAGGCAGGACAGGATGGTCAAAGGGAATAATGTCAACAACCAAGCAGGTTGTATCATCCTTGAGACCTCTTGACCTAAGAGCCTCCTACATGGCAAAAGAGGGCAAGAGTTACTGAAAAATTGATAGGAAAATGCAAGGAATGACAAACAAATTGATAAAAATAATTCCCATCCTGAACTAACTTTAACAACAAGTTTAGCAGCAAGAGCTGCAGGTAAACCCCGGCAAGACTGAGCAGCCGAATCAGAAGATAATGCATCCCAGATACCATCAGATGCAATTATGAGTCTTCCTCCAGCATTAGAGAGCTGAAAATCAACTTAGGGCTGTTATAAACTATTCTAACCTGACAATCCAAAATTCATCTACTCAAATTTGACTACCTTGACTTGCTTAACATGAGGGATCGGGACAATGAATTCCCCAACATCAGTATCACCAATTGATCTTGAAAGGCACAATCCACCAGGCCAGCAACGCAAAGGACCAACCTTAACATCCAAAAACAGAATCAGCACAAGAGAGGTAGCACTAAATACAGGAAAGCTAACAGAATTTCAATACCTCATTTCCTCCAAATATATTGAGCCTTCCAACTTCACCACCACTAGCAGTCACACGCTCCCGCTCTTCAACATTTTCCTCCAACCTGTGGTCCACAGTTAACAATGAAACTACACCGCCTTGCGTGTCCAAAATGCACCGAGAATCTCCAACTGATGCAACAGTCACAGTCCACCCATCAATAACCACGAAAGTAACAGTAGTTCCCGATGTCTCACCTACACAAAAACAACAGAGAATCTCTATAGCACACTTAAAACTAACAATGATACACCACAGCAAGAGATAGACTAACAACCTTTCTGCTGAAATTCGATGTCAGTCTTCACGAAACCAGCCACCAACGCTCGGGGGAGGACCTGAAGCCACCCTTCCCTACTAAGACCATGCGGTATAGCACTCAAAACATTGTTCAACAGATTCTCCTTGGCGAAAATAGCCGCAGAAATGCCATTGTGTCCATCAAATATCTACACAACAAAACCAAACTCACTAAATCCAATCCAGTGCCAAACGTAAGTTATTACAACTAAATTATAACTTGGTCCAGGTCGAAATTACCGCAAAAATAGAGAAATGAGAGGGCTGATTCTCCAGAACTCTAGCGCAATCAGGCTTGATTAAAAACAAATCCTCCCCCTTTTTAGCCAGGGCAGCCTGCCCGTACTTCAAAGTAGGCTTCTCCACCTTCTCATTCCTCAGCTCACGCCCAATCAGAGCCCCCAGAGGAACTAACTGCTTCATCCTCGGAACCTCCGTCCCGCTCATTCTACAACTCGTACCAGTTATGCAAGCACCTCATGATCCCAATTCCAACCCTAATTCCACAGTAACACAAAATTCAACAACATATTCGAAAGAAAAACATATTCCAATGGGCAATGCAGCTAGTTTCCTTGAAATATATAAGGATAAACTTACAGTTTGAGAACAATGGTGACATGCTAATGCAGCAGTCGTCTAGGATGAGCAATTATGAGCTGGATTCAATTTGTGGAAGTTGGAGGAACCCTAGTGAGAGAAACGTGTTTTAGAGAGCTGAAATTGCGACGTGATTGAAGGAGGAGGCGGAGGAGGAGGAGAGGGAAATGTGGTGAGAGAGAGAGAGAGAGAGAATACGCGGGGAAGAATGGGGCCCCGACCTGGGAACTTGGTGGGGTCCGGACTGTGACGCTTCTGTCTCAGAGCTGTAATACCGTAGCTGTTTTTGCCGAATTAATAAATAGAAAGGGGAAAACCCCAATTGGCCCAAACAGAATGCCCTAACAATAAATTGGGCAAAACTGGAAACATAGTTCAGCAATTGACATTCCTTCCCGCCGCTTCGACCACCACTAGATCGTTGGGTGGCCACCTCGAGCCCATTGTGAGGCCTCCTCGGTCGCCTCTTCCAGGCGAGCCGAAGAGGAGTGTTCTCCCGCGGCAGCCAGCATTCAATCTACATTCATACAAATCAAATCCTTAATATTGATTCATAGTTTTGTATAAAACAAGGTTAAGTTATATTTTAACTCTTTGGTGTGGTTTCCAATTAAATTACACAATTTTATCATTTTGGTTTAATGAACCTTCTCCATTTGTAAGTTTTTTGAGAGAAATTAATGTATAAACGAAAAAAATATTACAAAAATTTAGGTAAATCAAATATGGTTTTGGGTTTTGATTGCTTCAAAATTGTTTTGGATTCGTTCTCCGGTGATAATTATCATATGTTTAGGAATTGGGATATCGGATTTGAGGTTAAAGTATGTTTTCCATTTTATGGTGAAATCAAGAACGAAATTATAAATAGGAAAATTTTAATATACATGCAAAATTTCAGGGACTAACCTACAAACTTATGAAAAAATCCCTTCTTCTCCGGCGAACTCGCATTTAACCTTCTTCTCCGATGAACTTCCTACCGCCTTAACCGTCATTCCGCCGCGGTCCTTCTCCATCGTTCTTTAACCATCTTCATCGTTGATTCACATTCGCCTTTGTCCAATTCACACTTAATTTTGTCGTCTTCCAATTGAATTGTCATTAAACTCAAACCTCCATTTCGCCACTGTCAAATTTGATTGATTTCACCATCGTCTTGGTTTCTATCCACCCCTGCTACGTCTGTCGTTGGGTTGTAGTTCAATTTCGCGTTGATTCCTATTGAGTTGTAATTTTGTTTCCATTGGATTCGTGGCGTTAGCAAGCCTATTACATCCTGACAGCGACGTAGAATTCTCGAGTGAAGTTTTTGTTGAAACAATGTCAGGGCAAATCAATTTGGGAGAAATTTCAAAGGCGGGTGATTGGTCAAATTCGAATTTGGCCCAATATATAAGTTTTTGTTGGGTTGATTTGTCAGTGGGTTGCCTAAAACTCACATTGAACTGAAAAAACATCAGATTTAAAATAAATAAAAATTCTAAATCATCAAATAATAGAACATACATCAAGTCAAAATAGTTAAAACATCATTCAGAAATATTAAAAATACAATTATTTAAAATATTTAAACATTGAATAAAGATACATAAAAAACACATCGAAGTAAAATAGTAAAACTTTGAATTAAAACACTAAAAATACACATCGTATTAGAATAGTTAAACATAAAATAACTATAAATTGAATTAAGCTAGTAAAACATCAAATAAAAACACTACAATGTACACATCAAATGAAAATGGTTGAACATCGAATAAACATCTATATCGAATTAAAATAGTAAAACATCGAATTAAATCACTAATAGTACACATCGAATTTAAAAAGTTAAAATATCGAATAAAAATGTATATCGAGTTAAAATATTTAAACATCGAGTAAAATATTTAAACATCAAGCTAAGATATTAAAAAATTCAAATAAAAAGGTTAAATATCGAACATAGATACTCAACAAACACATCGAATTAAAATAGTGAAACGTTGAATTAAAATACTAAAAAAACATATCAAAAGTGAAAAAAATATAAAATAAAATATTTAAACATCGAGTGAAGATATTCAAAAAATACTTCGAATTAAAAAAGAGAGTTAAACATCGAATGTAGAAACTCAACAAGCACATCTAATTACAATAGTAAAACATTGAATTTAAATACTAAAAAAACACATTAAAATTGAAACCCTACCTACTTGAGTAAATGCAAATACAACACTCGGATAATTTTTACTACAAAAACAGCCCTAACTACTTAATGAAATGGCAAAATAACTCTCCGACATATATTTCGGTATTGACTGGCCATTTCCGATCATTAACCGACCAGATATGATCAAAATGCCCTTTGGGCCAAATACAAAATTTGAAGAACTATTTTTTCCCACCACTGCTCAACCACCTCCGCCGCTGCTCCACCTCCACCACCTCTGCTGCCACCTCTGATGCCACCTCCACCACCGCTCCACCGGAGAATGTTGCCCAGAAAAACTTCCTGCCTCCTCGTCGGACCGCCTGAAAATTGCCCAAATCCACCGGTGAGCTCCCAATGTTGCTGGAAAAACACACTATCGCCCCCAAACTACATCAAATCAATGTGGGAAGAATTAAACCCAACAAAAACATGGCCAAGTACACTCGTGCCGATGCAATTATGAAAAAATCCTTAGCATAGGGATGTCGTGTTGATTCCTAAGCTCGGCCGAAAAATACAAGGATTTGACGAAAAAAATGAGGAGGAACAAGGAACCACTCCTATAAAAAAATGCCGAATATATCGAACAAAACCCAAAATTTTAACTTTTAGATTCACAAACAACCCATGGAAAATTCATCCACCATCCTGCTAAACATTTTCCAGCGGCCAAAGTAAAAAACACGCTGGAAAAATTGTGACTCAAACCACAAACCCAAGAATCATATCCAAACAAAAAGCAACATGGTTACAAACCGAGATATTCATGAAAATGTCCATCCAAACTCGTAAATTCAAATAACAAATCCATATAATCAACCACATAAATTCCTTGAACAACAGTAGAGAAGGAAAAGAACGGCAGGGAGAAGAAAATGAGAAAAGAAAGAGAAGGAGAAATGAGTAAGGAAAATTAGGGTTTATGGGCATTATGGACATTTTATTTTTGTTTTTATTTTGTTTTTCAGAGAGGTAAAATAGTATTTTCATTGATTTCCGGTCTAAATATGTCAGAATGGGTACATTTGCACTTACACTTAATTTCTAGAGTTATATTTGCACTTATGTGAATTAGTTAGGGTATATATGCACTTTTCTCAAAAAGTGCAATATTAAATTGGATTGACACACTACCAAACCCAATAAACCTATTTACAAATGGGTTATTATCTAATTAAACTCATTTATTATGGGTGGGATCACAAATGAGTTGAGTCATTAATAATTTAACACGTGGGTAACCCGAGGATTAACTCATATGATCAAATGAGATAATATTTATTGATCCAATGAATCATTATCTAACAAGTCATTGTTTAATTAATCCAACAAGTCATCATCCCCTTTCTCCCTCATTTCCTCTTCTGGCTCGAGTTAGTTGAGTCGAGTTTTAGAACCAAGTTGGTCGGGTCAGGTTTGGGTTGGTCAAACTTTGGATCTTTTAACTGGAACTATCGGGTCAAGTTTCAGACCTGAGTTGTCGAGTTGATTTTTTGCCCCGGGTTATAAGGTTGGGTTTGTCAGATCAAGTTTCGAGCCCAAGTTGTCAAGTCAGGTTTAAGACCCCGATTACTTGGATAAGGTTTTAAGTCCTGGTCGGTCAAACTAACAGTTTTAGGCTTGGGCTATAAGATTAGGTTTAAGGCCTCGATTGTCAAGTTGGATGTTGGGCCCAAATTAGTTATGTCAGGTTTCAGGACAATGTTTTCCGTGTCAGGTTTTTGGCCCACGTTAGTAGGATTGAATTTCATGTCAAGATTGGGAGGATCGGGTTTTGAGTCTGTTTTAAGGGTCAGGTTTCGGGGTTGAGTTGTCAAGTTCAGTTTCAGGCCCATATAGGTTGAGTCGAGTTCCAGGCCAGGTTTCAACCCCGAGTTAGTCTGGTCGGGTTTCAGACCCAATTTAGTTAGGTTGGGTTTTTGCTTGCGTTAGTCAAGTTGGTTTTTGGCCCCAGATTAGTCGGTTCAAGGTTTGGGCCATGGTTATCAAGTAGGGTTTCAGACCCGTTAAGTCGAGTCGGGTTTTGGGTATGGGTCAACAAATTTTGGGTTTTGGCCTGGGTCGAGGGATCAAGTTTCAAGTCTGAGCTGTGAATTAGATTTTTTGCCTAAGTTAGTCAGGCCGGGTTTCAGTTTGAGTTAGTCCGATCGGGTTTTGGACCCGAGTTCGTCAGGTCAGGTTTTGGCTTCGGGTTAGTCTAATCAGGTTTTGGACTCGGGTTAGTCTAGTCAGGTTTTGGACCCGGGTTAGTTTTGGGCCGAAGTTACTCGGATCAGATTTTTAGCCCAGATTGTCAAGTCGGGTTTCAGGCCCGGGTAAGTCAAGTCCGACTTTGTAAAATTTAGGGCTTTATGCCCTGATAGATAGATCAAGTTTTGGATTTGGGTTTTCTAGTCGGGTTTTGGGTCTGAGTTAGTCTGGTTGGGTTTTGGGTCTGAGTTATTCGGGTCAGGTTTTGGGCCCAAGTTAGTTGAGTAAAGTTTCAAAAATGGGTAAGTTGGTTTAGGTTTCAAGTCTGGGTCGGTCAGATTTTGGTTTTGGGCTTGGGTTATTGGGTCAGGTTTCGGGCATCGATTGTTGACTTGGGTTTTAGGCTCGAGTTACTCTGGTCACGTTTTGGGCTCAAGTAGGTTGGATTGGGTTTTGGGCCCAAGTAGGTTGGATTGAGTTTTGGGCCCAAGTTAATTGGGTCGGGTTTTGGTTTTGAGTTAGTTTGGTCGATTTTAGGCTGAGTTACTCTGACCGGGTTTTGGACCCGTTCTGTCGAGTCGGGTTTAGACCCGGATTACGGGATCGAGTATTGTGATCAAGTTAGGTTTCAAGTCCAGGGTGGCTAAATTTTGAGTTTGGTTATGGGTTACGAGGATTGGATTTTGGGCTCGGGTTATTCGGTTTGGTTTTCAGGCCCCTGTTAGGTTGGTCGATTTTGGGCTCGAGTTGGTCAGATTAGGTTTTGGGCCCGAGTTGTCGAGTCAGGTTTTAAGGTTGGGTTAGTCCAGTTGGGTTTCGGGCCCAACTTTTCCAAACTTTAGATTGTGGGCCCGAGTTGTCGGGCCGCGTTTCGGGCCTAGTTGTCGAGTTAGGTTTTGGGTCTGAGTTGTCGAGTAAGGTTTCAGGCTTAGGTTAATCGGGTCAGGTTTAGGGTCTAGGTTGGTCGGGTTGGGTTTTGAGTCTGGGTCGATAAGATTTTGGGTTTCAAGCCTCGATTTGTTGGGTTTGGAGCTATGGTCGATCATATTTTGTGTTTAAGTCTGAGTTATTGTATCGGATTTCGCACCCGGCTTGGTCGAGTTAAGTCAGGTTTATTTTGTGTTTTAAGTCCAAGTAGGCATGGGTCAGTCGTGACCCAAGTCGAGTCTAGATGATGTTTCAGGTTCGGGATCGTTAGGTCGGGTTTTGAGACCGGATCGATCAAATTTTGGAATTTTGGGTTTGGGATGTTTTACTTGAGTGAACATCATAAGTACAACATTATATGTTATTGTTTGGGCCATCATTTCACGGGTCATTGTTTGTTTTTCCTCTATTTATTGGTGTTATGAGGAGATTTCAATCTAGTGTTGTCTATTAGGAGGGATACATGCCCGGCCCAGGCATATGAAGCCTTTGCTTCAGACCCAAAAAATTTACCATATTTTAGGGACCCATTTTCTTTTTAAAAAAAACTCCTATATATATTATAATAAATGTAAAGAAAATGAAAAAGTGAATATTTCAGTATTTTGAAGAAAGGAAAAGACGGAAGACTTTCCATTTTGACATTTTCAGCGCAGCAGCTCGAGCTTGACTACTCTATTTTGTTTTTTAATAAAATTTCTTCCGAAACTCTCATCGATTTTTCTCTATATTTTACATTAGTATTGTGTTTGACACCAACATTTAAAAATGATCCAAAATTTAAACTATGCTTGTTTGATTGTTGAAAATATAACTTACTTACATCTTATATATTTACGCTTTATAATTTAATTATTTAAACTATTAAAAAATTAATTATATTTATGAGCTATTTTTGTAGTTTGCTTCATACCCTTGAAAAGTTAGAGCCGGCCCTGGAGGGATACCAGTTTAGGCAGCTCGGTCTTAAAACAAACTTATACGATCTGCTGGAAGAAGAACGAGTAGTGATGGTCAAGCATGAAAGAAACGAGTTCACTTGGTTAAACATCCAAAGACCATAGTGGAACGTCTAATTTTCTATGGTTTCAAGATCATACACATGGCAGCATGATGCAGGGCGAATGGAGGCGAATATTGAAGAAGCGATGGATCGTCGTAAAGGTTCGGTACGGTTTTCAGCGTAACTTTTGCGTTCGGAGTCAGAATCAGGCGAGGCCGGATGCGTTGGAAC
>JAULKM010000008.1:15735920-15746485 GCA_032355605.1 Rubia tinctorum
CCTTTTTCTTTCCTATTCTAGCTTCTTTCCTATTCTTTCTTTCTAATCCGACCCGACAAACAGATTTCGACACTTTCTAACCCGACCCAACCCGACCCAACCAACCCAACAAACAAATTTCGACATGTTTCAACCCGACCTTTTTCAACCCAACCCTAACCCGACCCGTCTCGTCCAACAGATTTCGACCCGTTTCAACCCAACCCGAACCCGACCCGGCCAACAGACTTTGACCCGTTTCAACCCGACCCGACCCGATCAATAGATTTCGACCCGTTTCAACCCGAACATGTTTGACCCGAACTCAAACCTTACCCGAATAACCGAAGTGATAGCTCTATATACTACCAATTGCCACTTGACACACTTTCAGCTATACATATATTTGGGCAAGATTACATAAATCGTTCTTTTACCGCTATGTTTGATTCTAAACTACAGATGTTTCTAATCATGTCATAAACTGTAAATCCTAATAAAGGCCACTTCACTTATTGAGGAAAAAAAACACCAAGCCATAGACTTTGGATAAACAATACTCGTATTATTTATGTACCCATTTTCTTTCTTCCATTTTCCCCAATCTACAAGAATATGCACCACAAATACACGGAAGAAAGAAACAAAACCCAAAAACCGGTTGCACTCAGAAAAGGACACTCAAACTCCCTCAATACAATATCTTTTCTCCTTTTCTCGAATTCTATCTGTGTGTCTATCTACCAAAATCCACACTATATATGTTTATATATTTACAAACAAGAAAAGAAACAGACACAGACACAGAACAAGATCCCTCAAGATAAAAACTGCACTTCTCTTTCTTTCTGCCCTTTTCCAACTCCCAAAAGTACTGCATTTCCCCTCATTTCAATGGTTTCCTTTTCCCATCAGCAGAATGTTGTTGCTTCCCCATCTTCGGGATCCCAGAATTGGAAAGCCTTCTTGAGGGCGCCGGTATTGAACTCCTGATCCACAGCAAAATAAAAATATTTAGAATGTAAACTAAAATGCTGCAGAATGGCAGAAACGTTTATACCTTGAATCCGCGCTCTTTGTTTGTCGCGGACTAGGTTTTTTCAACTTTGATCCAACCCCATTTGGGGTAATGGTGACTTTAAGAGGAATATTGGATTGGTAAAGGAGATCCTGCTCAGAAGAGTCACTAGTAGTAGTGTCTAGCTCATCAGAGTCATTCATGACTCGACCATTGAGCTTCTGGTAGAACACGTCGGGTAAATTTTTAGCATCATCTTCCACCGATCCAAGGCTGTCTCTTCTATCAAACTCTAGCTTATTCACCATGATCTCATCCACCCAATCACCAGAAACTGAATATTTTTTGTTATCCTTCGACTCAGGAGTTCCAACTCCTTCCCAAGGCGGCAAATTGAGCAAGTCTTGGGGATCCAGACTTTTCCTCCTCGGCTTTAATGAGCTGCTCTTTATCTGCATTGAGATCATGCAAGTTCTATTATACAAGTAATCATTTCTTTGCTTCACCAGAAAAATGTGCATCATACTAAAATATACACCAAGAAAACTAGTGCTAAAGATTTAACATGCATTCTACATCATCGCTAAAAAGAAAAGCTGATCATAAGATTACATAGGCGTTACCGGACGAGTAGAATAACACCTTGATGGCATCAATCTCTCCAGTTCAGCTAAATACTACTCACTCCGTCCCATAATCATAGTCCACTGTTCACATTGTGCAATGCACAACTTTTTGAAAGTTATGAGGTAGTAGGTACGAAGAGAGCATTACTATTACATGGGACGGAGGGAGTA
The DNA here is from genome assembly GCA_032355605.1 of Rubia tinctorum. Classification (NCBI taxonomy): domain Eukaryota; kingdom Viridiplantae; phylum Streptophyta; class Magnoliopsida; order Gentianales; family Rubiaceae; genus Rubia; species Rubia tinctorum. The sequence goes on from JAULKM010000008.1 coordinate 15,737,715, forward strand.
TTACTGATACATGGAAAGCAGAATTTAGGTCATACCTCCAAGTTATCTATTTCCTCCATCTGTTGCCTCTGATCACCAATGGTGCTCATGCTCTGCCAACTATAACGTGAAGGTGAAGAACCAGCAGAAGACAAAGAAGTCTTCAACCTCGGCCTTTCTGGGCTGATGGACCCGTCCTTCTTTGCTAAAGCCGCCTTAAGACTAGCAATCTGAAGACAAGTCATAATTTATTAAATAAAATGTTTTTCTTTCCGCTTGATCAAATCCATACATGAAAGCCAAAAGGATAAACTAAAACAAGTTATAATATGATATCACTTCAAATAGCCATTTTTCTTAAGACCTGTTCTTTTAGATCCTTCACTTCAGAAGTGTCTTTGTTGGCTTTAGCTGCACCAAGCTCAACGGAAGAAACTCGTTCAGCAAATTTAAGAGTGCTAATTGTTTCTCCGATCGCGTCAAGCTCTGGACTAATGTGAACAAACATAAGAGTTTTTGCTTGCCCTCCTGCAATATGCAAAACACCATCAATAAGTAACCACAAAAAAATGAAGCAGAAAATGGTTGATAATAACACCAGCCGGGTTGTCCTCAGAACATACCCAGTGATTCTTGGAGCAACTGAGTGAGCTTACTGTTCCTGTAGGGAACATGTGCATTCTTCTGGGCAAGAGAAGAAATCACATCCCCTAGAGCAGAAAGAGACTTATTTATATGTTGGGCCTCTTTCAGTCTGTCACCTGTTGCCTCAGTTTTCTCAACTCTTTCACTCCCAGCAAGATCAACAAGATGCAAGCAACCACGAGCAGCGAATCCAGATGCCAGGTCTTTTCCTTGAACATGAACCGTAAGGCAACTGCATGAAATTTTAGGTATATGTTATATGCAATGTAATGACTAATGCATATTGGAATATTATATTGTACATGCTGCTAATGATGCAGCCAACATGCCACTATAGAATTGAAACAAAGATGTACCTGTGAGAGCGACTACTGCGATCATTCAAAGCTGTAGAACCAACTGCACGGTTTTTATGTCCAAGAGTCATCAAATTGATAACATCTTCAGTACTGTGAACTGGCACAACATTCGCGTCTGGCACGTTCAGACCGTTTTGGGAACTATTTCGGATTTCTAGTGTTGGTTGGTGTTAAGGTTTCCAAAATGCAAGAATTAACATTTGACAGCCATTAAAAATTAGTAGCAATTTGAAGACATAAAAAATGATGCAAAAGATATCTTTTGTTGCCGCCATCAGTTGTAAGGAGATCCCTGACTTGTTCATTGTAAATTTCGATCATCTGAACAGAAACTTCATACCGAATGGTCTCTTTTCTTTCTTCTGAGATCTTAAATAAATCACTCAGTGCCCTGTAATTCACGCCCATAGTCTCCGGTGTTATAACATCAGGCCCTGTCTGTTTGACAACAAAAAAATATCTTTAATCAACAAATGAGATTTTTTTTTTAATGGAAATGGATCCAATTAATGTTTCAAGTTGCAATTACCATTGTGTGGGTTTTCCCTGATCCTGTTTGGCCATATGCAAATATACACACATTGAAACCATCAAGAACGGATCGAATCAAAGGTTGAGTATCTGAAAATACTTCCTCTGTAAACCCAAAACAGAAAGAGTTAGTTATCTAATTATATTGTCGAACATGGTTCCCATGGAAAGAAAATGTGAACTGAGAACCTCAGCGACCTTGGCGGGCAGATGGACCGAAAACCCTGTTGAACGTGAATGATTTTTTCCCGTCCTTTCCATTCTTAGAAGGTATAGTTAATGTAAGAGTCCCTTCTTCCAAGTGTTCCACAGCACTGCCATTAGCTTTCCCTTTAGCAGGTCTTACTCGACAGTACACCCTAATGCTTCCTGTTCAAAGATTTAATGAAGTAAGGTTGCAAGAAGTGCCCCACGGTCTTATTAACATATTGGTTGCAAATGACTACCTTTTAGATCTTGCACCTGATTGTAAAGCTTCCGATTCTCCTCTAGAACTGTTTGGTATCCTGAGGCTGCCCGAGACAGGGAACGCAAGTGTGTACCTGTTGAATATATGCCAGCGGTCACTCACCTTATTTCTGCTTCTCTTCCATTGAGAATAAGCTGTGGAAAGAAATGAAATGAGACACGTACCTAGATTTTCGACTTCCTCGCTGTACTGCTTCTGAAGAGAGTTCAAGTCTACTTTTGTTGATAGCATTGCAGACTTTAATGCCTGCGTAATTTAAACATGCACCAGGTAAGAATTCTATTCCAGTTTAGATAGATTTTCTTATGTCATGATATATTCAAACCTGAATCTCTCCGTGCTGTTTCTCAACTACCAACAATTGCCTCTCTATTTGGGCCTTCCACCAATCTCTCCATGCAGTTTCTCCATGATTTTCTTCATTTATGGCTGAAGGGGTACTGATTTTCGTCTTAATCATCTAAAGAAGAAGAGGAACAATGTGATTCATTTTGATAACTCCAAACAAGATCAGTCTGACATAAGTCTTATAGCATGATACCTGAATCTCTTTATCCTGTTTCTCGTCTAACAACTTTTCCCCCTCTAGTTGAGGGTCCAAATTGTTATTGCCGATGTCTCCCTGAACATTACAACTTTTATCATTCACTGGTGGAGGTGTCCTGATTTCCGTCTTAATTATCACAAGAAGAAAAGGGAAAAAAACTTGTGATACTCTTCGATAAGTCCAAAAAAGATTAGTCTTACATGAGTTGAATAGCCCAAGTCATTTAGGGCACCATCAGAATTTATGGATTCAATTCAACATATTCATACCTCAGCAGGTAATGATTTCGCGGGAGATTCAATCGAAGTTGGTGCTTCTGCCTGCCAATTGCCAAAAGAATACGATCCACTGAGTTTTGCGAGAGATTCATTAGCACTTTGTGATTTTGTCTGTCAAATGCCAAACGGATACAATTAATCAAAATCTTTTGGCTGAGGAAAAAATGAGTGCAGGCAGGATGTAAACAGTAAGAAGTGATCAATAAGTTAGTAGACCAGAAACCAGTAAGAAATCGTCAATGCTGCAGCAAGGATGAATTATATACAACTTACTTGAACATTTTGCAGAGTCAATCGCTGCTCAAATTCCTCCATAACTTTACTTAGCATGTTTTCCACAATCTGTAACAAATGGATGGGAATTTTCATCACAAATACAACCAGTAACAGAAAAGGTGCTCTTTCTATGGACAAGAAAAGCCATTTGTTCCCTCAAATAACTTTTTTTTTCTCTCTTAACACGGATCAATATACACAAAATTAACAGTCCATGGCATTTTATCATTGTAGTAATTAAGCAGTAAGCAACACAGATTCAATGGTGCCACAACATGTTGACAGCAGTAAGTTTTTAAATTACTTACAATTGGGATCTCTTCTTGTTTCTTGTCTGCAAGAAGTCCACGAATAACTGTTCTTAAAGACGTATCCTGAAATGGAAGTGCTGAAGAGTTTACAGATAATCCATTAATTATAAGAAGATTACACTTTGATACTACTAGTTATGCTCACTGACCATATCTCCACATTCTGATCCCGCATCATTGTACAATAAGGGTTCACTTGTTGACCTCTCAAGAAACTTGTCACTCATTGACAAGCTCCTCGATACTGAATTCATGAAAGGTGAATTTTTCAGTACAAATTGCTTCCCCAAAGGAGGAGTGCCTTTGACGCTTCCATATCTCCTCAATCCAGGACCGGCTCCATGTCTGTACTCGCTGTGTGCCTTGAGCGCGAGAACACAATTCACTACTCTTGCGGTGTTTCCCCCCTGTGCATCGAAAAATAAGATGAAGTAGCCAGAACATAACAGAAATATATCAGAAAGGGCACCCTTCAATCAAAAGATATTTGCTACATTAAATTCCACAAAAAGGAAGCAAGTGAGAAGAATGTATCAATACATACCAATTCCAAATCAGAAGCTTGAAAAGTAGGAAGCCCCATTTCCCCTATAGCTACCAGAAAGTTCCTAACATTTTCAAAATACTGATACGCAACAAGAGCTCCCCCATCAGGAACAATAGCAGAATCAGAAGGCATTTCAATCACCTAATTCAGAACACGAAAAACAAAGGTTGAGAGTCTTGAGACAGCAATCACCAAAACACTAACCATTTGAAGAAAAACAAAAGTTCCCCTCACTTACTTTTTGCACAGTACCAGGTTGAACCCTGTTGAGAGCATTGCACAATATGTGCCCACTTCGCAATCCCTGCAGAAACTTGTCCTCTGAAGGCTCCGCCGGCAAATCCTTGCCCGCGACAACTCCAACCGTTTTCCTCAACCATTCAGCTGCTTCATTTCTTCTCATTGCTACAGCACAACACAAAACACAAACTTCAAGCCATATACAAACAACATAAATAACACGAAGCACATAATGTGATCAGATAACGGCAAGTGAATGCGATCATCAACCAATTCTAGCTATATGATATAGGACAAGGGGACTCGGAATTTAAGATCAAGAAACAGGAGAATAAGAGCAAATACAAGCTTCCTCAGCCTTTCTTGAAGCCAAATCAATGTCAAAAAGCCTCTTGCCGTGCTGCTGGAGAACATCCTCCACAACAGACGCCGCAGAAGCCTGCAGCAATTCTTCCGTGGCCATTACGCAAGAATCCCACCAAGAAAAACACAATCTTGTTGATCCTCCTGTACTAAAAGCTTCCAACAAGAAAAGTTTCAACAATGCAGGCCTGTAGAACTTCCCTTTGGGCAAAGTTTGTATCTTTATGCACCCATGAAGCAGGGGAGGCAAGAAACAGGTTGATGATGATCAAGATAATGGAGGAGGGGCAGTTATAGGAAGAGAGAGAAAAGGAGAGAGCTGGGGTGGCGGGTTTTTTTTTCTGCTCTTTGTATATAATTTGTGTTTTTCCAATTTTGTATTGAATTGTTTTTTTGAATGAAATGTGAGTTTTTGTTTTTAGTATGTTGGGAATGAAGGAGAGAAGAGCAAATGGAGGTCGTAGGAAGGGAGGGAAGAGAGTAGCAGTCGGCCGCGGAGGCCAATTCCTGGCCTTGCGGTTCGGCCTTTTTCTTTCTTGGTTTATAATTTCACCAGTTTTGAGAGGGAGAGTGCATCCATCATATTCTTTTGTATTTTTTTTCTTCTTTGGGGTGAGATTTCTAGTTCCCAAATTACCCTTTGTATTTTTGGAATAATAGTATTTTCCCCCCTACTTGATGATACTCCTATTATTTTCTATATTGCATTCAAGGTGACAATTTCGATCCAAACAATCCAATTAATGGAACAATCCAAAAAATAAATACAGTAAATTGGTGGAGTATGGTTGAGGTTAAATGGATTGACAAATTAAATAAGTGGGTCCAATAAAATTAACTTGATAAATTAATGGATTACGATTAAGGTTAAATGGGTTAGTGGGTCAAACAGGTCAATCTGAATGATCGTTTAATTAAATATATAAGGTTAGATTTTAAAATTGTTGATTCGCTAACTCACCCGTCCAAATGCAACCTGAATAACCTCTTTCAATTGTTCTTGAAAAATATTATCTTGGAAAGCAGTTATTATATGGTATCGCAAAATTACCACGCTTATGGTATCTCGAAAAATGATTGCACATTCTAACTTTTTAGATGTGTTTATCTTGATTTGTACTTGTACATTGCATACATTATCTCCCTGTCTCTTGTTTATGTCACTCTAGTTTAAACATTTGGATTAATGCTACATGTAAGACTGAACATAAAGTTAATAGAAGTGATTAGTTTGGACATAAAGTTGTGCTTAAATTTTTGTATAAATTTTTGATTTTTTTAAAGGGAAAAAAGGTTTGTCCCTATGCATGTTTCTCCAAGTGTGCCATTTATTAAATAATATTCTATTAAGATAAGTGTGTCATTAATAGAAGAGCTGAATGAGTACATCTAATTCACAATTATATATCTTGAAATGTATATCTAGCCCCAATATCGCTGTACTAAAAATACCATATAATTTACCTCAAAAATAGTGAGCTTTTAACCTTAAACTTTTATCAATAAAAAGATACCCAAGATGGATCTTTTAATAATTTTTATTTCATCCTAACAATATTTTCGTATTTCAGTCATTTCACCTACTTGTAATAGGTTTTGTTACTAATTATAATACTTCTAGTATATTAGTATGTAATGTTATGTACTCCCTCTATCCCACTTCAAATTGCAAGAAATCTTTTTCATGATTATCATGAAACATGTTTGACCGTTAATATGTTTAACTACGTAAAATAACGACAAATAAAAATTTAATATCTAGAAACTACTTGTTACGACGAATCCAACCATATAACATATATAATATTATTGTTTATGTACATGTTGAAATATGTGGTCAAAGTTGGACAGTGAATAGTGACATAAAGTGAAATGTGCAGTCTGAACTGGGACATGGAGTATTGTGAAATATTATTTATAGAATACAAACTGAAAATTTATAACTTTAATAGATGGACATTTGCAGTAAAAAAAATATACTACATTTATCCCATAATTAACTTTCTATTTACTTTTGGCTCATTTTTTATGCAAACTGATGTGACCGCATCTTTTAATGTCAATAATCAACTTTTGTAAGTTTTTGCATAAGTGATGTCATGAATAGTGTCAAAGAGTAGTAAATACAAACACAAGTGGAAATCGTTTGATTAAAGGCACCGTTGATTGAGGACCCAAGGGAGATTTTGAAGTCGGAACTCCGTCCCAAGTTACCCAAAAAAATTTAATGCATTTTTTATTCGATTAAAAATGATTTTTCAAGAACAGTGTTTAATTGGGTAATTGGGTATCTTTAATGGACAAATATACGAAGGTAGTTATGTTTTCTTCCTCACCTGGTCAAAATTATACAAGAGTTTAATGATTGCACATTCTAACTTTTTAGCTAGGGTTTCCTTCCTTACTTGTACATTATACTTCCTTCGTCCCACCAGTTTTACCCTATTTTTTGTCAACTTTATCAGATCATGTTTGACCATCAATAACTTTAATTACTGATATTAATGGTACATTAAATTTGATATTTTGAAACTACGTAAACATAGGAGTTTAACTATATCTCACATGATGATTTTAGAGTCCATAAAATAATTAAAATTTATGGTCAAACATGGTCTGAGAAAGTTGACAAAAAAATAGGCCAAAACTGGTGGGACGGATGGAGTAGTAATTAAAAAAGAATGCATACAATATTTCATCTGTTCTCTCATTTATGTCGCACTAATTTAAACTTTTAGATTAATGCTCCATGTAGGACTGAACATAAAATCAATAGAAGTGATTAGTTTGGACATAAATTCGTGCTTAGATTCTTGTATAAATTTTTGCATTTTTAAAAGAAAAAAGGGGGAAAAGTTTGTTCCCTTGCCAATATCTCAAGTTTGCCATTATTAAAAAAAAATCTATTAAGATAAGTGTGTCATGAATAAAAGAGTTGAGGAAGTACATCTAATTCACAATTATAAAAGGTTTTGTTACTTCAGCTACTTGTAAAAGGTTTTGTTACTAATTATAATACTTCTAATGTATTAATATGTATGTTATGCATTGTGAAATATTATTTATAGAATATAAAATGAAATTTATAGCCTTAATTAAAGGACATTTGTAGTAAAAATATACTACATTCATTCCACAATTATCTTTCTATTTACTTTTGACTCAATGTTTTATACAAATAGATTTGGCCTCATATTTTAATGTCAAAAATCGGCTTTTGTAAGTTTTTGAATGAGTGATGTCATGAATAGTGTCAATGAGTAGTAAATATTAATAAATAGGCTAAATGCATTTCTAACTCTAACTTTAGCTTGAAAGTGTCAATATAACCCCGCAAAATAAGAAAGTGTCAAACTAACCCTAACTTTATGAATGAATTGTGTCAAACTAACCCAAACTTTATTTGTCTAATACTTAACTCATTGGCCAGCCTGCAGGGGAGAATTATACTCACCTAAGGATTTGCTTCTTCCATGTGCTGTTTAAGACAGGGAACGTTTACTTCACCGATGAAACTTCACTGGAAAAGTCACCGATGAAACTTCAATGGGGAAGAAGAAAAGGAGGAATGCGGTGTACAATTGGAGTCAATGACTCTCAGTATTAGATTGACACATACATAAAAAGTTAGAGTTATTTTGACATTTTCTGATTTTACAGGGTAGTAGTTTAGAATGTATATAGGAAAGTATTGCGACAATTAATGCAAGGCAAATTTTTGGAAAAGACCGTTTTTCCATAGGCATATGGAAAGACAGATTTAAATTTAATTATAAAAGGTTTTAGTTGTAATATTAAAATTTTACAATGCAAAGTGTAGTAGTTATAAGTTTATGACCTCCTTAATGCAACTCGAAAATTTTATCTTGAATTTTTCGAATTTTTCAGTTTAAACCTAAGTCTTTCCGTAACTAATAGAAATATCGTTTTTCAAAAGACGTTCTTAATGCAAATGATAATCCAAATAATTTTTTATTAACATAAATAAAGAAATATGATATAATTTCGCTAAAGGGAGGTGGCAAAGTCTTGGGAAAGACCGTCTTTCCATAGGCATATGGAAAGACAGGTTGAATTGAAATTATAGAAAGATAAAAGGTTTTAGTTGCAATATTAAAATTTTATTGTGCAACATTTTAGGAGTGATAGGTTTATGACTCGATTAATACAACCCGAAAATTTTATTTTGATTTCTTCAAATTTACAGTTTAAACCTTGGTCTTTCC
>JAULKM010000008.1:15746809-15757532 GCA_032355605.1 Rubia tinctorum
GTCACACAAGTATCAGGAGTTGGGTCTTTTGAAAACGAGCCAACCTTCTTGAGCATCCTCTTAGAAGTGCACACCCTTTCACAGACAAATATTTCATCTGAGCTCTTCTCCCTTCCTCGAGCGCTCTTTAGTCTCTGCTCTTCTGCTCGCCTATTCTTCATCCTAAACGCTTGCCCTGCAACAACTGCTGGTACTGCAGCTCCCACTAAAGACCACCACCACTCAACCATTTCTGTTTACAGGGGAATCTGTGTTGACTGTCTTCTTTCTGCAAGGAAAACTTCTGACGGATAACTAGGGGAGCGTGGGAGAGAGAGGATTCATCCAGCCACTCGGGATTTCCTGTTGCAATTACAATATGTTCCAGATTCAGATTGTCTAGCAGAGCAACAGAATCAATGATAAAATGTGTTGAAAGCATTTCTTCACATGTCACTCTATCTTTCTCTTTGACTCTAAAGCAGCTAACAGTTCCAAGTGCAAAGAGAGTTTTACTAAGCAGATCATTTGTAAGGTGCTTCAACTCTAATCGTAAACAAAAGGTTGATCAATTCTAGAATTCTACCAGGAGAATTAATCAAAACTCATGTAGCGAAAACAGTTAAATGCTAATGGAGCTAGAATTTCTACCAGCTAAACCCTTCCCCACAAAGCAAGGATGAAAAAAATCTACTCTTTTTAAACATTTGCTGAAAACCAAAAGAAACAAATAAGTGTGACATGAAGCTGATTATGAAGGCTCAAACATATAGTATGCGGGCATAGCTCATAACAAAGTAATTCTATGTGACTAACAAATCATTATATGTAACAATAAGGAATTCAACAGCAATAATCTTATAAGACAACAAGCAAAGCAGAGTAATTTCAATTTCTCCGAGCTCGAGAAAATTGCATACAGATCTCAACTGTTCATTAGGAGTTTAAGGGAAAAGGGGATATGGGGATAATAGTGAGGACCGGAGCTTAAACAAGATCTATGCAGGGGTAAAAACTATTTCAGCAACTACCATAATATAAAGCAGAATGTCATGTAGCTTAAATGTATTCAATAGCAGCAAATGGGGTAGAACACAAAGCAAGAAACCTGCAAAGAGACAAGTTTCTAGGCTATGAATCCCCGAGCAATAAAGTTACAGTCTTAATACATATATGTACGAAACGCATACAAAGAAACCAAAAAGAAAAGGGCACAAACCACCATTTCATAAAATTAGCAAAAATATATCTAAACCATGAAACATAGAAGGTAGTAACCAAATGAATCATAAAAAAAACCGCAATAGACACACGCGCTAATGGAATATATACTTGTTGAAAAAAAAGGAATTGGACATTATATCGCATTTTTTCCGATTTTGAGAAGAGAGGAGGAGCATAGTTCTACCGGTACCAAAATTAAGATTTCCCGCTAAGCTAGGGCAATGAAGTAGCAAATGACAAGTACAACAGACAATTGAATTTCAGACAGGAAAACAGATGGAGAATTCCAAGCCATAGCAGAATATAGCGGAGAATTCCAAGCGCGTGCAAAAACTAGAGAACGAAAGAGAGAACATGAAGCGCATGGCCATACCAGGACAGCGTGGTGGCGGAGGAGGGCGGTCGCTGCGACTAGGGCTGAGACTTGGGAAGAACCCAGACACCGTATTTACTTTTGGGGTAAACAACGAGACCCTCAAGTAGCCACTCGTTGCATTGTAACACAGCTGAGTTTGACTACTAGATAGTCCGGATTATATAAAATTAAGGCAAATCTTGGAAAAACGGTCTTGGGTTAATGAAAAACATGATTTAATTAGAATAATAAAAGGTAAAAGATATTAGTTGTAATAATAAAAATTTATTAAAGTTTATAATTCGGTTCATGCAATCCGAAAATTTTATTTTCATTTTCAAAGTTGCACTTTAAACCTTGGTTTTTCCATACTTTCCATGACTTATGAAAATACCATCATTCAAGAGACAAACTCTAAAATTAAAAGGGTAAAATTACAAAAAGGACAAAATACAAAACTAACCCTATTATTTTTTAAAAGTGACAATCTAATCCTGTAAAATTTGAATGTGTGATATTAACCTTAAGTTTTACAACAAAAGTGCCGATATAACCTTTTCACATTTTTCCGACGTTGACTTAATATTTTCCGGCATTGACCAAATCTAAAAATACTAAATTACCCCTAGTCTTCAAACTAAATTTTGATGACAAAAATACCCCTAGAGTTCTTCTTCTTCATTCTTCTTCATCTCCAAAACCACCATTGCTCTGCCGCCACCATCTCCGCCGCTCCGCCGATCGGAATCTCAATTTTTTCTATATCAAAAACGTTTCCGGTATGGTGAGTTCATTTACTTTCTACTGCAAATGCATTGTGACCTTGCCAATTTGTTGAATCATGAATCGTGTTATTCCGTTTTCTCGGATCCGATTTATGCATTCTTTGATGTGCCCACCACCTCACCATCTGCCGCCTCACCACCGTGCCTCACCATCCTCTGGCATCTGGAGTTCCGCCACCTTTGCCCAAATCTTGGATTCCTGATTCGCATCACCACCTTTGCCCCCTCCTGAATCGGTAGCGCCGCCCCTGCTAGAAAACACCTCTGCCTCTCCCGCGACTCTCTATCTGCCACCTCACCACTGCGTCTCACTATCCACCACAATCTTGGATTCCCGATTTGCATCACCACCTTTGCCCCTCTTGAATCGGCACCGCCGCCATTGCTAGAAAACACCTCTGCCCCTCCCGTGACTCACCATCCGCCACCTCACCATCGCGCCTCACTATCCGCCGCCTCACCACCGTGCCTCACCATCTGCTGCCTCCCCATTGTTCCTCACCATGCGCCGCCTCACCACTGTGCCTTACCACCACACCCCCTCCAGCCAGCCCCCGGCCACCACCCCAGCTCTGCCACCACCTCGTCCCACCAACCACCACCACCAAGCCCGACGTATCTCATACCAGCTCCACCCCAAAACCCTAACCCACTGACTCCACCTCGCCTAATGCCTCTCAGCCCTAGCACCACCGCGACACCACCTTAGCCAATCCCACCCTGATGCCACCCCATCTGGCACCACCGCAAAACCCTAGCCCACCAACTCCACCCCGCCTAACGCTACCCAGCCCCGGCACCACTGCGACTCCACCCTAGCCAATCCCACCCGAACGCCACCCCATCTGGCTCCACTGCAAAACTCTAGCCCGCCAACCCCACCCCGCCCAATGCCACCCAACCCCCGCGACGCCACCCTAGCCAATCCCACCTAACGCCACCCCGCCCAACGCAACCCACTCGCCGCCGCGATAAGAAGAAGAAGGTGGGGTCTGGTGTGAGAAAAGGTGCAAACGAGGTGGGATATGGGGAGGTGGGAGGACAAAGGTGGGATCTGGTGTGAGAGAAGAAGAAGATAGGGTTTTCAAGGGTAATATAGTCTTTTCCAAGTTTTTAAATTTTTGTTTTTAAAACGGGGATATAATAGTCAATTTACAAAAAAAAATTGACCAAATTCAGGTTCTTAGGGTTAGATTGGTACTTTCGACCAAAACATTGGGTTATTTTAGCACTTAACTCTTACATAAATGACTTAAAATTTTCTGCGGATGTGTCAAAATAACCATGTGTTTTTTGAAAGTAAAGAACTACACTAAGTTTTTGTCGGTGGTGCCGTTATACCTAGCATACTCATGACCGATATTGACTGGGAAAAATCCAGTGTTGACCATTCTGAAAATGACAGAATTACCCATGCTTACTTTTCTTTTAAAAATTTGGACGATTTTTACCCTTCCTCTCGTTAGAACCTAACAAGAATTATAAGGTTATATCAACACTTAATTTTGATTTCTATAGTTATATTAGCACTTTTTTTAAAATTTGGGGTTGGATCAGGAATTTTTAAACACTTTCCAAAATCACAAAAAACAACATATTTATCAATTGCCGAAAAACCACTCACTTATACCTTAGAAACCACTCTTATTTGTATTGATTCATAAATATCTACACTTATAAAAGAGTTGAATAGTCTGAACCTAATTTTTTTCACTAATACATACCTACAACTATTTCCAAAAGAAAATACTACTAATCTGAACCAAAACAGGCTCAACACAGAAAGGGTGAGGCTAAGTTCAACTCACCACACCGCCGTCAATCCTTCTTCCTCCTCCTCATCCGCCGCCACCAATCTCACACCAATCTCACACAAACCACGTGCTACAACCGTCACACTTGCATACACATACAAGATCACAAAGAAGAAATAATGTGAGAATTTTTAACTATGGTTTAATTGCTTTATGCATAGTTGCATTGTTCCTCGTGTGCATGTTATACGTACTCTCTGGAAATGAACACATGAGCATAATAGTGTCAGTACCATTAACCTGAGATAAATTCTTTTGTTCCATAGTATACATTTCAGAGAGAAAAGAATTGTTGAGATGCAACTTTTTATTTTGAAATCAATCATTCATAAATGTAGGAAAAGTGTCCAGCGGACGATTACAATAAGTGAATTTGGCATTTAATCTAACTAGCATCTAACATTGATCAACATATTGCAAGGATATATAAATTACATTCAACCAGATTGATCGTCTCTACTATTACATAATAGAGATCTTATAAAAACGGTAATATCGCTCTCGATGATATCAACTTGTTTCTCGCAAAAATCATGAACACTTAGCAGAGAGGAGCGTATAAAGTATCAAGCATCAATCACTGAGCCAAACATGAATCTTGTTCAACTGTAACACCACTTGATCCAAACCACGATCTATGTTATCCAACTGTAAACACCTTGGAAAATACAAATCAAATAATCCAAATAATTGGAACCCCAATACAAAAACACAAACAAAATCACAAACATACGATATGTACAACCAAATCGAGAAAAATGTATCGACTCGAACAACTAAATTAAGTTATCATCATAAAAAAACGAACTAATCGAAAAAGTCAATAAACAAAACTAATGTATGGAGATAAATTTCACGCTAATCATATAACCTAATTGATTCCTCCAATTCTGTTTATATGCTTCCTAGTTGCTTGTTCTTCCTTCTTAGCTCAAGTGCTCCTTAACTGAATTAGTTGGCTGAACTGTAGTTGTCCTTTCTTGTTTATAACCGAGACACCCCCAATCTCTATAATATTTGCACTTTGGTCCTTAGTTCATTAACACTCTGCTTTCCTTAGATAAACCTTGTCCTCAAGTTTTGAATTTTGTAAACTGATGTGCTAGGAAACCTTTTCCTTAGATAAACCTTGTCCTCAAGTTTTGAATTTTTCATTAACATTCTGTACGGTTTTCTTGATGGAACAAAACCGTGTCCAAAACTTCCTCCTTTTTCCATCGAAATCCAGTTCATCATCGTCATATGCTTCCGTTACTGGTGGTTCTCCTGATGGCACAAAGTCGGACTCCAAGGAAGAATATGAACGTGTTTTGGTTGAACGTGATGCATGGATTGTCGAGGATCAAAGGGTATGTAGTTTGTTGTTTTCATTGCTAACTCAAGAAGTGTTGGCGGAGCTTGATGATTGCGCTACTTCTCGGAAAATATGGGAAAACATTTCGGCCGTTTATCAGAATCAAAGTAAGTCCACCATTTTGCGACTTCGTTCAAATGCTTTTGCTGTTCGAAAACATGGTACGGTTCATTAGTTACACCTTTAGTTTAAGAGTATTTTTTATCAACTTTCCATTCTTGGTTCACCTGCTTCAAATGATGATCAACTCTTATGGTTTTGTACTGCTCTTGGGCCCGATTATAAACATTTTTGTGCTCCATTGATCACTGCTTTTCCCACGCCTTTGTATGCCGATATTGTCATTCGTGCAAAAGACCACGAAGATTTTTTTAACAACTTTCAGGGCCAATATTTTTTTTGGGAACTCTGCTGCTAGCCCAGTATTTTTTGCGGCGTCAAAATCCGCCCCAGGCAGCTGCGCGTGGCCGCACGCGCCGGTGGGAGCAGCGCGTGACGGTGGTCCATCTGCCTCACGCTTTGGCCATTCTGGTCATTTTGGTGGTCGTGGTCGTGGTAGATTTTCTGATTACTCATCTGGTCATGGTCGTGGTCGTGGCCTTCAATGCAAATGGTGTCGCAGAATGGGCCATGATGTTGCTCACTGTTATTGCTTGGTTCAGCGTCCTTCTGAATCTTCTCATCTTGCTCAACAGTTTCAGTCTTCTCTTCAGCTCGAGCCGGCTGTTGTCACCTCTGATTGGTACCTTGACTCCGACGCTACCTCCCATATGAGCTCGTCTGCTTCCAACCTTTAGAGTGTTACTCCCTATACTGGTAATTCTCTTGTTTCTGTTGGAAATGGCAATACTATCCCTATTTCTGTTACTGGTGATTCTCAGCTTACGAGTTCTTTACACCTGTCTGATGTTTTGGTTGTTCCTGATATAACCAAAAACTTGTTATCGATTAGTAAGTTAACCAGGGATCTTGGTGTGTTGATTACATTTCATGATCGTGCTTTTGTGATTCAGCACAAAATCACCAGAGCAGTCATGGGCAGAAGCCACTTTGAGGATGGTTTATACATGTTGGATCAGGTGGAAGAGGCAGTACTCTCCTTTATTAAGCAGAAGAAAACTTGGACTTCGTTCGAGTTGTGGCATGCCCGTTTGGGACATGTGTCCCCTAGCATTCTTTCTCTGTTAGTGAAAAATGGTGAACTCTGTGTTTCTTCTTTGTTGCCAAAATCTAATGCATGTGCCTCTTGTGTTATGGCGAAAGGTCATAAACTGTGTTTTGTTGAGAACTCTAAAAGAACTAAGCATACTTTGGATTTGATTCATTGTGATTTGTGGGGCCCATTCATGTGTTTGTCCGGACATGGTTTTGCTTATTATGCTCTACTTGTGGATGACTTTTCGAGATTTACTTGGCTTTATCCCCTTAGGCCTAAATCTAAATTTGTTGATATTTATTTGAAATTTGAGGCGTTTGTGGAAAATCAGTTTTCGTCTAGGGTCAAAGTTTTTCAAAGTGACAGGGGAACTGGATTTTTAAATAGTCGACTTCGAACACATTTTGAAACCAAAGGGATCCATCATCAGGTTTCCTATCCTTATACACCTAAACAGAATATGCGTGTTGAGCGGAAACATTGTCATGTAGTTGAAATGGGCCTCACTATGCTCTTTCATTCACATCTACCATTATCTTTTTGGGATGACGCCTTTGCGACATTTTTTATGTGATCAATCGTCTCCCTACACCTATTCTTGATGGATCTTTGCCCTACCGGGTTCTATTCGACCAGGTTCCAATATACTTCAAACTTCCACCCTTTTGATTGTAGAGTATATCCATTTGTTTGTCTTTATGCTGAGCACAAGTTATCGCCTCGAAGTATTCCTTTTGTGTTTGTTGGCTGTAACTTGCAATACAAAGGTTTTCGCTGCCTTGACCCTACTTCTGGTCGTGTATACATCACTCGGCATGCACAGTTCGATGAAACCTGTCACCCCTTTGCCACTTCCAGTTTGAATTTTGCTGCCTTTTCTTCTCTGGATGTATCATCTTTTATTGATATGGTCCTTCCTGTTTTAGAACTTGCGCCATCTTCGCCGCCTTTTTTGGAACCATGTTCTTTGTGCCCAACTGATGCTCCTGTTGGTGAAAATTCCACTTCTGCTGATTCAGTCTCGGCTCCTGCTTCTCCTCGGGTGCACGCTGGTTCTCATTCTGATGATTCTCATGTTGCCTCCCCTGATTCACCACTATCTCGGACTCATTCCATAGTCACTCGACCTCGTCACACTTTACTCCGCCCGCATCATCTGGATGATTATGTTGTTCAAGGTCTTGCTGCTGCAGTTCTTACCCAGTCTGAGCCACGGGATTATCGAGTCGCCCTTTGTTATCCTCAATGGGTGGATGCGATGACTGATGAGATGACGGCTCTTCGACAGCAGCATACTTGGGATTTGGTTCCACGGCCGCCTGATGTGAATATAGTTGGCTCCAAATGGGTTATTTTGTCTCAAGTATCAACATGATGGTACTATTGAGCGTCATAAAGCTCGACTTGTTGCTCAGGGATTCTCGCAGCTACCAGGCTTTGACTTTGATCACACCTTCAGTCCTGTGATCAAAGCCTCCATCATTCGTACAGTTCCTGCCATCGCCATTATGCGGAAGTGGCCACTGCACTAGTTGGACGTCAAGAATGCTTTTCTCAAGGGCGTTCTTGATGCACCAGTGTATATGGCGAAACCTGTAGGTTTTAAGGACCTTACTCGGCCTGACCATGTTTGTCGTCTGCGAAAAGCTATCTATGGCCTTAAGCAAGCGCCGAGGCCTGGTTCAACCAATTAGCTCGTTTCTTCGATAGTTAGGTTTTATATGCAGTTCCTCTGATACTTATCTGTTTGTGTTCTCTCGAGGTCGTGTTCTTCTCTATGTCGATGATATCATCCTTACCGGTAATGACTCTACTGCCATCCGTCAGTTCATCTCTCGCACTCATCTAGAGTTTGCTATAAAGGATCTTGGCTCTCTCAGTTATTTTCTCGGTCTCAAGGTCACTCCCACTGACCGTGGTCTCTTATTGGGGCAAGCGAAGTATGCTAGGGATATCCTCCGTCGAGCTGGAATGTCTGATGTTGTGCCGGTTTCCACTCCGTTTATTCCAACTTCTCAGCTTCTCAGTGGTTCAGGCGGGCCTTTTAGAAATCCCACTCTATACCGTTCTTTAGTCTGCGCCTTTCAGTATCTCACTATCACTCGACCGGATTTGGCTTTCGCTGTAAATTCAGTTAGCCAGTTCCTTCAGGATCCTCGTACTGATCACTTTGCGGCTGTCACACGGATTCTACGTTATGTCAGTGGTACCACTCACTTCGGATTATCTTTTCATTCATCTACCTTCACAGATGTGTTAGGATACTCCGATGCTAATTGGGCTCGTTGCCTGGAGACTCGCCGCTCGACTTATGGCTATGCGGTTTTTCTTGGAGGCAATCTGATCTCTTGGAGTGCCAAGAAGCAGTCTACTGTCTCCCGATCCAGTTCAGAGTCTTAGTATCGTGCATTGGCTAACACTGCGGCAGAAGTTGTTTGGCTCTCTCATTTGCTTCAGGATTTGCCTTTTCTGCTTTCCGAGTCACCCATTTTGCTGTGTGATAACAACACTATTTTCCTGGCTTAGCCGGTTGCTCACAAGTGCGCGGAACATATTGATATTGATTACCATTTTGTTCAGGAATTGGTTGCCTCTGGGAAGCTACGCATTCGTCATGTGCCGACATCTCTTCAGGTTGCAGACATTTTCACCAAGGGTCTCTCCCGCTCTCTGTTTGAGTTTTTCATATCCAAGCTCTGTGTCTCGGCTAATGCGGCGCTTCGCTTGAGGGGGGTGTTAGGACAAACGATATCGTAGATTAGATATGATTGAGATTTGAATATGATTTGATTGATATGTCCAGATACATTGTTTGTCTAGATACATTGTATGTTTAGAGTTTATACTCTTTATATTCATTCTACCTATTACTCCTTATAGAGAGTTACTTTATTCACATTAGACCCTTTTAATATCCTCCAATTGATGTAAAAAAGAGTATTGAATGCAATGATACGAGTGTAACTCATGGCTTTCCGCACTTATGAACTTGTTTCGATGATACTAAATATGAATCCGCAGTAACGCTACTAGTGTCATATTTTCTTCATCCAAAAATCATTTTACGTACTCCTTCCGTTCCCCTTCAAATTTCATGGAATATTTTTCACTGTTATCAAGAAATATGTTTGACCGTTAATATGTTTAGTTACATATAAAAGTTGATATTTTAAAACTACTCATTGTGACGAACATTGTCATACTATATACGATAATATTATTATTTATATGTTTATTCAAATATGTGATTAAAGTTGAACATTAAATAGTGACATAGTGAGGTAGGAAATTTGACATGTGACATAGGGAGTATTTATCGAAGTATCTATGGGCAAATCCGATTTGGTGTCCAAGTGGACAATGAAAAAAAGACATCCTCTAAATGAGTGATCATCAGTCGACTCGCACAAGATAAGCAACAATTATTGGTCCGACAACTTTTGTGGCTCAAATTATACGCATGTGGGAGTAACTGATTCTGACAAAGGCACCAGAGGAAATTACTAATCTTGTTAGGTCATGCAACCTTCATATAAAAAAGGCTTTTCGCCATGCTTGGGCGCTCCCGCTAACCGACACCACGACCATTTTTGTAATTGTTAGTTACAGTAGCCCAGCACTAGGACAATGTGAAGGGGTCGTACTCGTATGTTGCACAAAGGATCCCAAGGCATAAGTACTTCGGGAAATCCCCACCCTGCGCTCAACGAGCTTCGAACCCGGGATTCCCCTAGAATTCCACACTCCCAACCAGTGGGGTACGCCCGTGGGTGTATGCAACTTCATATAGTCCTCCGGTGTGGGATGATGGTGAAAGTCATCCTAATACAATCAACTAATAGAAAGATTGAACTATCCAATTTAGCAGAGTAAATACCGTCAATGGTTGGTTGTCGGATTCAAAAATCATCATGTTTCGCATGCAATCACGGCATAACAAGGATTACTTCGGATACAATCATCACATTTTGGAATGTGATACTCCCTCCGTCCCAGCTTAAATTACACAGCAATCATTATTACGCTCTTCGAGAAACATGTTTGACCGTTAATATC
>JAULKM010000008.1:15770206-15792686 GCA_032355605.1 Rubia tinctorum
GAATATATTTCTGATGCTTTGCAGACTTCATTACCTCCAAGGACGTTGCAAGGAGCTCTACACACTCGATTTTAGCTGGGCAAGTGCTTGCACAATCTGCTGTCATGGGTAGAATGAGGAAGGTTAGCAAATCAACCCAATGAATTATTACTGCTCTACCTGTTTTGATTTGTCTGCAAGGAACGGAGTGGATTACATAATAAGCTGCACAGTGACTTTGTTGTTCGAGGGCCGGGGCTTAGCTCACTGAAGCCGATTCACCATTCTTGGTCACCCCATTGAGCGACTTCATTTGTATAAGAATAGGTTTTTTTTGTTGCCATGCGGTCTATTTTGCTATCTGATGTGGTTCTTTTTACCTTTTAATTTTTTCATTCATACCAAGTAGAAGCAATTCTAATGCTCATTGATGGAGTCATAGTCATTATTTTCCCGGTAAACTTTTCCTGTAAACTTTTTCTTCGCAGCGATTTAGTTATTTTTTATCGGAATGATTTAGTTTTCGTCACGCATACCTTATAATTCAAATATTCGAACTCAGACATTCTGGACAAAGTAGTTAAGTAGTTAATCTGAGGTGAAGAACTAGTGTGGAATTATTCTTGGTTGGACAGAAAATGGAACCTAGTGTCACAGAAAATTGGATGAAATCTATTGCTTAAATAGCCTTGATGATTGTCCAAAACCATGGGATCTTATTAACCCTTCCTGTAGTTCAAGCTTTTTTATCTATCCCAGTCTGCTCGACGTAGATTATTGCTCGAGTCTCTGATGTAGGTACGGCACTTCTTTTTAAAGCAGTTGCTCGGGTCTTTGATATATAACACTACATTTCTTCTTGAAGCACTACTTCCGTCCCATTAAAAGCATAAGACATTCCCTCCGACTTTAGGTGTCAATTTGGTTATTCGAGTCAGTTTCAAGTTTGGGTCAAATAGGTTCGGGTTGAAACGGGTCAAGTTAAAGCGGGTTGAAATTTGGTTGTCGGGTCGGATCGAAATGGGTCGAAATCTATTGATCGGGTCGAACGGATCGGATTGAAATGAGTTGAAATTTGTTGGTCGGGTCGGGTTGAAATGGGTCGAAGTCTGTTTGTCGGGTATGATCGGAAAGAAAGCTATAATAGGAAAGAAGCTAGAATAGGAAAGAAAAAAAATTGAAAAATGGGTTATGGTATCGACTACTCTAGAATATGTACTAGCGTTTTCTAATATTTCACCGAAAAAATCATTTATTTAATATTTATATATTTAGGCAAGAATAACAAAAAATCATATATTTTGAAGCAGTGGATAATGGGGTAACACAATTTTGACCCACGGTGTAATTTTTCAATATCATGTAGAAGTAATCAATGTTGACTTTTGATACTCTTCCGTTCACTCATATATATCCAAACCACAGTTCCAAATAATTTGAACTAAAAAATTACTACACATAGGGTCAAAAATTATATTGATTATGTCGGTTATTTTCCTAGTTGATTATGGATCAAGTTATGTATGTTAATTCTAGAGTTGAATCGATTACAAGTTGATTATGTGTCAAGTAGAATCGGGTTCAAATTGAAACGTATTTCGATTGAATCATGTTTCGGTTGGAATAAGATTTCATGTTGATTCGATCGTGTCAGTTTAGGGTCCAGATTATTAGTTCATAATTGGGTTTCGGATTGAGTTCGCGTCTAATTGGGTTCGCGTTTGGCCCAAATTATCAGGCCCAAATCGTACCTTGAGTTGAGTTGAGTTTGAGTTGAGTTCGAGTTGAGTTCCAGCTCGAGCCTAACTTATCATGTCAGAATCAAGTTTTGAGTTGAGTTCGGATTGAGTCGGGTTCGGGTAAACATTTTGCAGGTCGGGATTAGGTTCAGTTGAGTTCGATCAAATCGATCCGGGTCGGGTTAGAAATTTGGCTCAGAGATTAATAGCTCTACCTCCGACCCAAAGTGGTACTAGCTTATTGGGTCGGGTATGTACCAGGCTTCACAAATAGACCTCAGTTTCACCAAATAAGCCGATAAAACATTGCAACCTTGCCACTAGCCTAAATTTTTCACAACCTTGCACGATTGTTGGAAGTAAGAAATCAAGCAGAGTCAGGATGCCTTAGAAGAGCACTACTAGCAAGTTTATTCCTTCTCTCTTTATGGAAGCATAGAGTAACATCATCAGGCAATAATACACATGCCGATCGCATTTCCTGCCTACTGCATAAGCTAATTCTACATCCAACATAAATTACAATTACTGCCAACACTTTATTTATTCTTGGCCTTCTCATACATTACCCACTTAAAAGACAAACCACGGACAAAGCAGTGAAGTTTGTTCTGTAAATTTGTCCACAACCATGGAGACACCCACAACCACAAGAACTTTATAAGCCGTCATCAAGAATTGTAGACAAAAGCATTCCTTGGACAAACTGAGACCTCTTCGTCTTCTCTTCTTGGTCTTTTAGTGACATCGGAGGTGTTGGTACTTTCCTGCAGAAATGAATCGTTAACAAGTTGTTTGATGACTTGCTCTTGAGTTTCCAAACAAAAGATGGAGAGTGGCAATAAGAAAGCATCTTATTCTGAATCAACATCATCAAGAAAGAGGATGAAATCAAGCTCAAATAAGGGGAATAAAATAAGAAATGATACACTCGATTCTAAGATACAATACTGTAATTTTCAAAATTAAATCACAGATTATATTAAGTACCGAGCATGGGGGAAGAGCAGATTTGTCCCCCATAAATAAAAATGCACAGGAAAATTAAAAAGTGGCAAGGAAATCTATAATGGTACCCAGAATTGACTCACATGATACATTAACACTTATTCCGCAAGGGGTGGGCCGCGTTACACAGATCATATTCATGCACTGTTAAAAACATGTGTTTATTCATACTGAGGTTTAACAAGTCAGTTGACTCAGTTCTAGTAGCTTCTTTCCAATTCTTTTGCTGGTGACTCACTAGTTGTCTGTCTACTTTCATACAACCCTACACCACAATTCCTAATTGAGGGGAAATTCAAGGGTACTCATCATCTAGTAAAGGAGATCTGACTCTCTTCGAATTTAAAAGGGCAAGTAGAACCAAATATTTAATGTTAAGCAAAAAGAGAAATTTGAGTTGGGCACAAAGAAACTCCAAAATGCCAAATCTGATGATTATTACTAAAAAGATTATCCAAATCTGTCCAGCTGTTAGATATTTAGTTTGTCTAAGTGCACATTGTCATTCCTGGTATCATAACCAATAAAATTTGAACATTATTGAAAATTTACACTCGATAAGAATACACCAAGTCAACGGCAAATTAATCACTCTTAAGGGTGTGATTGGTTGGCATAAGGGAATGACAAAGAATGTGATATTGATAATAATGAGGAATGAGTCGAATGACAATAGGGGAAAGTAATCAATATAAATATGTCGCTTGATTGCAGGTACAGAATGATCATCAGTCATTGACGGTATTTGACATTTTGGTTTGGTAAAGTTCATTATGAACATGTGCTATATATATGAACATGACTTTATGTTTGGAAATGAAGTACTGGTAAAATTACAAATTAACTATCCTGTGTGTATTTAAATGAGAATCATTTATAATCAACTTTTTAACAATAATAGAATGTTATAAAAATGACTTTTGAGGGAATGATAACCGTACCCTCAACATAAAGAGGAATAGTCCACAACATATTATTATATTATAAGAATGTGAGAGCCATATTATGATTCCTTCCAACCAAACAACCCACCTTTTTATCATACTTATTCCCCACCACGTAAACCCTCTTGATAAAGAACAATTTTAGGGTTTAATAAATGATATTAATAAATGCATGATTGTAATACCTCTCTGCAGCAATTTCACTAGTGCTTTTCTTGACAGCAACCACTGCCGCAGAAGGGTGTGATCGAGGAATTCCAAAATCGTCTGCCATAGGCAAAATAAATGATGACAACAATGGATCAGGGGCAGCAGTGCTAGGAGGGACGATACATGAAGACCCTCCAAAAAGAGACTGCAAATTTCCTTCTCTCAACTCCCTCCTCAACAGAGACAGCGTTGAATGTGGGCCACCTTTACGTGATTTCCGCTTACGTTGCATGTAATCACTAGTCAAGGAAATCAAAATAGTATGTAAAAATATAAGATGATGAAATCTGGAGCCACTTTACACTATCATTTTCTGAAGAGGGCTGAAAAGGACCAGCTAGTTTTAGTTTTCTAATTCCTCAAGGAAAATTCCATCACAAAATACTGGGGAGGGAGAGAAATTTGCACGAGACAAACGGACGCTTAATGTATGCATGTTAAACCAAAACATCTCTAAAAAGGTAAGCACGAGAGAATAGTAGCCAGGAATAAAGGAACGACAAAACCACACTGGACTCTAGTTTATGCAAGCTACGCCAAAATGTCTTAGAAAGCACGGAAGAATAATAACAGGGAATAAAGGAGCTATAAGAGAACCATAACAAGAAATCAATCAGAAAGGATATCTTGAAGATATTGCCATGTTGCAACGTTATGTGCGCAACCATGTCAACCCCAACCCTCACAGCACAAACTGGACAAACCTGCAAGGACAAGATTACGTGGATCACAAATGTGACAAATTGCATTGTTGGGAAACATAGTTAAGACTTGTACCACCAGGCACACGTTTACTCATCCACAAACTTAGCATGCTCCCAACAATCATTTTGTAAATAAATACAAAATAAGTCAAAATCAATCATCAGTTAATAAAAACACTAAAGTCAATACAGCTGTTGTGAGATTTGTTTGAAATTAAGCCCTTCCCATAAGGGTAAGAGTTACACGTAGAAGAGAAAGATCAATGATTGAAAAAGTTACAAACTTTATTCCATAATGATTATACATTTCGCCCATGCCATTATTCTAGAACACAGAAATCGCAGAAAAAATGTAATCTTGTGAAACTGATCTCAAAGCATGTATTCTACAAAACACAAAGAAGACTGCAATTTATTTGCTGGACTTGTTAAGGAAAAGACCATGCATAATCCCACGAGAAACAAAATCATATCTTCCCTTCACCCATACATTTCAAGTTCCTCCATCACTTACTCCAAAATCAATAACAACTTAAAGTCTTTTCCTACACCGAATTTTAATAACATCTTTGACAGCATACGATGCGAGAGCTCAGCTTTCTATAAGTGGCACCATTTCTAGAATTTCAAGCCTAAGAAAGAAAGCTAAAATCATCTTAAAGACTTAAACTACTAGCAAAGACCAAACACAAGATAAATAAGGAAAGTACCCCATTCTTGGCCTCAACAGGATGGTCATCATCAATATGACAGCAAAGGCCAACGATATCAAAATAATCAGAACAGAACGGGCACGGATATTCCTCCCTGAGGTCATCATCTGCAACGTCAATTTCCTCGAACCCCATCAACATTTCCGCATCGAAACCGTCCCATTTGGTTCCTCCTATCACCGCAAAAAAAAACAAGAAACATCCATCAAAATCGAACCTCTAGCGAACCCCAGATCGCAAATTCACAAAACAAACGCAAAACAAAACGCTACGAGGCAGGGGGGCTTACCGGATCGAGACTGGAGCGCGGATTTATAGCTCCTGGAGGCGAAGGACAGGCGGGAACTCCAAGAATCAGCATCCATGGCTAGTTTGTCGGATTTGGTGCCAAAAGGGGTAAGAAATGAGGTGGGGTCTGATCCTGGACGGCGGCTCCGATTGGGTGGGGCGGCGGATGAATCGAGGAAAGGGTCGGTGTGCGGTGGTGGATGGTGAGGAGTGAGAAATGGGGCGATGAGAGAGAGAAAGAGAGAGAGGCAGGAGATGAAATGGAAAATCCACCGAAAGGAGGAAAAGGAAGGAGAAGGAAACTTTGTCTGTCTTCCACACACGCTTTGCCTTTTCTCCTTCACTCGCTCGCCACTTGCTACCGTGACTGGAATTACGAGAATCTACTCGTAACTTTCGGACAATAATCTACTGCTGCTAGTAGATTTGGGGATTTTACACTTTTAATCCTAACTCAGTAAAATGAGAAAATGTTAAAATAACTCTAAATTTGCGATAAAATGTGAATTCATAACTTTTTGTCACTATTTCGACGTTGACTCGTCAATTTGGATGTTGACCGAATATGAAATGATGAAAATACCCTTGTCCCCACAAGTTGAAAATGGGTAAAAATGAGAATTCAACTTGTGAGGACAAGAGTATTTTTGTCATTTTAAGTCCAGTCAACACTCAAATTGACAAAATGTTATAACTGCACATTTTATCATAAAGTTATGGTTATTTTGACATTTTCTCATTTTGCATGGTTATATTGACACTCTCAACATAAAGTTGGAATCATTTTAACACTTGACTCTAGATTTAATTTTTAATTCCCTTCATTCATGCTCAAATTTTATTATATAGTTTCACGATTATCCAAAAAAAACATGTTTTACCATAAATATGTTTAACTACGTATAATAACATCATATGAAATATTGATATATAGATTTGTTGCAACGAATCCAATAATATCACTTATGATAATATTGTTCTTTACATATCCATTTAAATATATGATTAAAGTTTGATAGAGGATAGTGTCAGATAGTAAAATATGAAGTTTGAGTTTGAAAAAAGGGAGTACTTTTTCTTGTCCTGTTGAAAATGGCTGGTTCGAATACTTCCTCCATCCCAGGGGAATTTGCACACTTTTCATTTATGGGTGTCCCAGACAAATTGGCAAACTTTCTCTTTAAGGAAATATTTAACCTCTCAAAAGACATCTTCACCCTTAAACATCTTAAATTTTTTTTAAAAATCCACCCAAACCCATTACTTCCTCTCTTTTCTCTAGTTTTCTCTTCCCCAAAACGCATCAACCCCAAAACGCATCTCTGCCTGAAACCTTACCACCGGAGGCCGTCGCCGCCATCAACTCCAACAGTAAGTCACAAACGCGAGCGGGGGTTGTCGAGTCAGAGAAACGGGGCCGAAAGTGGTGTTGTTAGCGTCGAGGGTGGTGTCGTTGGCGTCACAGGCGGAGACGCCACTGGAGAGGTAGATTGAATCGAAGACGCGCAGTGGGAGGAGAAAGACGGGGAGAAGGTGGAGAAAACACAAGGTTTTCATATCTGAGGCGCGCGATATCCTATCTCTCTCAGCCACACAATTCGATGAGGGAAGGCAGTGAGGTAGTTGATGAAGGATGTGGATGATGCGACGGGCGTCGCGGGTAGGTGGAGAGAGGCGGGGGTGGGAGCCAATGTGGCGGAAGGAGTCGAGGAGGCGCAGGGCGCGCGGAGGCGGGAGATGGATGAGGTTCAAAAATGAAGGGGGGAGTCGGGAGTTGGAGGTGGGAGACGGAAGAGGTTTCTAAATGGAGGAGTAAGGGAGGTTTATGAAGGGGGTCAGGAGGTGGGACTTGGGAAGGAGGCGGAGAATGGAGGAGGGAAGAGGGAAGCAGGAGGCGGAGTTGGGAGGTGGGAGTCGGGAGGATGAAGGCCGGTGAGAAAGCCAAGACAAAGGAAGGAGGCGCAGGCGGAGGAAGCTTCTGGAGGAAGAAGATTGGTCAGGGGCATATTGGTTTTTTCACTAGGGAAAATTTGTAGAGAGGTTTTCCTTCTCTACAGATTCCCCTAGGACAAAAGGAGTATTATTTTTTCATATAATGGAAACAAGATTTGAAAAAAGTTGATAACATGACAAACGAAATATGGGAAGAAATATCATATATAGAAGATCATGGATACTGAATCAGTTCGATTCACTCAGTGTGCAAGTTATGGCATTTACAACAACTAACTCGATCGAAAATGTTAGATCTTCTCAACTTTCTTTTTCTTGAGGATGTTTGATAATTAAAAAAATCAAATGCGTTAATGTATTTAAATTATCACCATGTGTTCAGACTCGCTAAATTGGAAACTTTACAAGCAAAGAACTTGCACGATAAAGTCATGTTACATAACAAACATGGAAGTCAATAGCATTTACTTGAGTAAAATAGCTTTTGGAAAGTAATATATGAGTTAAAACTAACGGGAAAAAAATATTTACTTCATACAACATACTGTTCAAACGAGTGCTTCTATGACACTCTCACTCTGTTGAATAATCTTGAATTCTTAAGTGAAGAAGTGAAAGTTCTAGATTTGAACACCACTTAGTATAAGCAATGAAAAATAATTTAACTCTACCATTGCTTCATGGTTACAAAACTCTTTGTCAAAGGAAATTGTTAGAGGCTTAATTTTTTTCAACTGATGCTAAAGTTTTATGGGAGGAATCGACAAATAGAGAAAGTAACGTGTCATTGATTAACAAATTTAAGCGAGACATGTGCTCACTTAAACCATGAAACTCTTTTGTGACTTGTTACTTTACTAAAATGAAGGGGATTTGGGATCAGTATGCTTGCTTAAGACCTCGAAACAAGTGTGATTGTTGTAATTATGGTTATTATTTGAAATTGTGACTGGAAATCAAGATGATCATATTTATCAGTTTCTAAGATGAGTAATTGATGATTATATTGTAATTAGTAATCCAATATTGTAGGCGGAGCCTTTGCCTTGTATTGGCAAGGCTTATGCATTAATCACCACTCTGATTCTTTATGAAGTTAAATTTATGAATCCTATCCACTTACAATATTATAGTAATATAGCAAGAAAGTAAGGGTCGAATCTAATAGATCAACATATTCTGAATTTAATATATAATTTTCATGTATGGGGAAGATAACTTGTTTTCACAATAAATATGAAAGATGGGTAAATCACCCACCTGGCGACAAAAGTAGGAAAAACACTTGCAACTTCGCACAAACGGGAAAATCACCCACTTCACGACAAAACTAGGCAAATCACCTACGACTTTGCACTAACTAAGGAAATCACCCACCTCGCAACATAAGTAGGAAATCACCTACAACCTCGCACTAACAAGAAAATCACCCACTTCTTAAAATAAGAAGTAGGTAAATCAATTACAACTACGTACTATTGGTAAAATCACCCACTTCACAACAAATGTAGCATAATAGCTTATAGGTTTGCACAATATTCATAAATTTGCAAAGACATCGCCGATAACTAAATAAAGTTATAAATTTTAAGTGAACACATTATTCACAACATTGAGCCTCGAAAGAAGTGTGACTGTTGTAATTGTGGTTATTATTTGAATATGTGGCTGGAGAGCAAAATGATCATATTTATCAGCTTTTGAGATGAGTAAGTGATGATTATACTGTAATTAGTAATCCAATATTGTAGGTGTAGCCTTTTGCCTTATATTGGCAAGGCTTATGCATTAATCACCCTTCTAATCATTTATCAAGTTAAATTTATAAAACTTTATCCACTTACAATATTATAGTAATATAGCAAGAAAGTAAAGGTCGAATACAAGAGATCAAAATATTCTTAATTTAATATATAATTATCATGCATCATGAACGTAACTTGTTCTCACAATAAACATGAAAGATGGGTAAATCACCCACCTGGCGACAAAAGTAGGAAAACGCTTACAATTCCGCAGTAACGGGAAAATCACCCACTTCACGACAAAAGTAGGCAAATCATCTATGACTTCGCACTAACTAATGAAATCACCCACCTCGCAACATAAGTAGGAATTCACCTACAACTTCGCACTAAAAAGAAAACCACTCACTTCCCAAAATAAAAAGAAGGCAAATCACCTACAACTATGTACTATTGGTAAAATCACCCACTTCACAAAAAATGTAGCAGAATCGCTTATAGGTTTGCACAATATTCATAAATTTACAAAGACATCGTCGATAACTTAAAAGTTAGAAAATTTTAAGTGCACATATTATTCATAACACTGGGCCTCGAAGGCTGGATAAGATTCATGATGTACGAAACACATCAAGGTATGAACATAGTATATCAACATATGTAAGCAAGCATACATGGGGATAATATCACTAGTATTATATGATACAAATTATGTTACATTGAAGAACGATGAAATAAAACCTGCACAAGTCGGACTTCACCTATTATATTGTACTACTATCACCCAGTCATACACCCACGAGAGGAAGACAATAAGGCATAATTAGTCTGTTGCGATTAACTTGCTATGTTACTTATAACCCTACGGTGAGCTTCCATCATTGCTAAGTTCTCTTGGGCTGTGTTTGGCAGAGCTTATAAGCTTCTTTGCTTATAAGCTAAACATTTTTTAGTGTTTGGTAAGGTGTTAAAAACAGCTTGTTTTGAAAATATAAGCTATTTTTGGGGGGAAAGCAGAAGATGGTCTCACCTTGCTTTCAAAATAAGCCAGTTTTGCTTACAAGCACAACTCTGCCAAACATACCCTTGTTCCCTCAACACACTGCTAAGATGGTAGCTCAAATGGATAGAAATCTCATGCCTAGTATCACTAGCACGCTTTACCCTTCTCACGGATTCAATATAATTTGCTTTAAAGTCCTGAATGGACCCAAACTCTCCATGACTGAGTTGCATACTCATTGGATCAACAGTCTGCTTCTAAGACTCAATGACTCGACCCATCTATGTCTTCTTTGAGCCTCCAAACATAAGCACTGATGTCGTCTTTGATCTCTATATATTCTATAGTCACGATTTATTGAGACCCACTAGAAGCCCCAGAGTTGTCATTGTCTGCATCTCTCAGGCGATTCTCAATAATGCTACACTTCTGCTCGAGGTGATGAACGATAAATCCATCCCTTTACACTTGACACATAATTTATCATTCTTATGATGCCTTTTGAGTTTATACCCACTTGCTCATCAAAATGGGTTTGCAAGTCTTTCGAGCAGCCTTTCGAGCCTTGCCCGCCACGAACTATTGTCAACGATTCTCCTTCCCAACCGGTCTAACCAACTCTTGTTGTTTGTTGAATATGAGCTTTTCCTGATTTTTTTTCTTAACTCCTTCTAATCATCTAGTCTATACTAGTACTCTTTATTGTCCTTGGCCCATGACCCATAGATTTCCTTACATTTGAGCAACACGTCCCTCAAGCGAACCCCCGAAAGTATAACTCACTCTTTTAGCCCCAGAGACAAATGAAGAGAGCTATGTAGGCGACAACGAACTCCAGGCCAGACAAACACGAGTTTATGGCTTATCAATAGCAACATGTTGCTACTTTCTGGAATATAATCGCCATCCAAAGTGTGCTAGCACAAACCTCCAGCCTCAATATGGTCATTACATTCTTCACTATGAGAGTTTGCTGCGAAGCGATCATAACTACGTACAATTTTCAGAGATGTACCTGAAGAATCTTGCTCAAGCGGTGATAGACTATAATTTCTATAGCATATCTTGTAATTATTAGCATACTTTAAAGTATTATTTTCATACAATATGGCATAATTCTATAATCCCATAATGGTGCAATAATTGAAGATATTAAAGGATTTACAAAATTTACAAGATTTTGAAGACCCATCACTAAACTTGTAACAAATAATTGAAGATCAAAAGTAGAAGAACGAGGACAAAATGGAGGGAAAATGCAAACCAATGCAACTGCACGCGGGCGATGTGTGGCCAGAAATTACATCGGTACGTGTGGGCCTCAGGCGACGGATGGTAAAATCCCAGGGAGGCTCATTGGAAATTAGGATTTAGTCCATTGACTTTTGTGGGCTAAATTATGTATTTTGGTAATTTTTTGTTTGCTCGGGAATTTTGTTCTTGATTAGATTATGTTTCCTATTTTCTTCAGGAGAATATTTAGCTTCCCTTCTTATAAGACTATTATGTTTCTTAACTTGTCATTTGAAGTATAATTAGTTTTCTATTCTTAGGAGAATATTTTATTATCTATTTCTTGTTAGAATAATTCTTATTAAAAGAACTCATATTTCCTTTTTCATTTTAACTAGTGTTCATGTCTTTGTAGGAATATATTTATTTTGTTAATTTTAGAATAAATTAGATTTAGATTGAATGAATGAATCCTTTTATAGTTAGCTCTCTATCAGTATAAATAGGCATGGAGATCTTCAAAACAAGAGAGGAGTCCATAAGAGACGTAGCATAGATATTCTCACTTGAAAATATTGTCTCTCTTTTGTAATGTATTTGCGAGATTTGCAATATGGAGAATTAAGTTCTTAGTTTTATCTGTTGATTGATGTGATTGCTAAAATGTGAGATTCAATGAGAAGTAATTTGGTTCTATTCACTCCAATGTATATTGTATTGAATTATATTGTAGATGTATTTGACTGAATTATGATGATTTATCTAGCATGATCATCTAGGTTTATCTCTCTCTCTCTCTCTCTCTCTATATATATATATATATATATATATATATAATAATGCTAGTGAGTAAGTAAGTCATGAGTCCATAAAAGATTAACGACCATTTATCAAATAATAATTGGTAATTCAAACTACTTGGACACTGATTGTTTGCTTTACTGGGTCATGTATCTCATATAGTTCCTGGTTGCAAAGTTATTATTAATTAAGTCTACCATTTTGCATGATTTAGTTAATTAATAAGTTTATTTCCAAAGATAGGATAGTACTATAAATATAGTGCATGTTTATGACCCAAATTACTAGTAGGAAATTACAATAGTATTACGAATTTAACGAACTTGAGAACCCATGATCATTGTATAAAGCAGATGCGGTTGTCGTGATCATTGTTGGATGAACGATTTTGATTGCCTGATTAAAAATCTTCTATTTTATTTTCTAGTTTCAATTAGTTTCAAAATAAAAAAAATCTTCCAAAACCCCCCCAAACCTTAATATTGGATGAGTTCAGCAAAATAATACAATCAAATGTGAAATAGATTTTTCTTTGGGGTTCGATTCGTACTTGCTTATTATATCATCATAATATTGTAGGTGTTTAAGGTTTTATAAATTTTACTTTGACACGGAAAAAAAAAGTTTAACGACCTGCTTTTACCCTATATTGGCCAGTGAGCCTAGATTTCATACATGGGGGACTGCACGAACAATAGTCGACCTTATGCATCTAATCATTATAAAACTCGAGCAATTCTTCAAATCCTCCCCATTGTGGAAAGAGGGAGAATCCATGTTTGCACCGACATTTTCAATCGTCAAAAATCCCAAAAGCAATATTGAGGCACCAACAAGTGACAAGCAGGAGTCAAGCATTGGAACATACTGGAAAGGCATAATTGGATATATACACCGATGAGAACAAGAAATAAGCATAAATATAAATGAGAAATGGAAATAAAAAAAGGAACTTGTGTTTCCATAATCTTTTATATCTCAAGAATTAATAGTATTGTTTGCCAATAACTTAAATTCAATATTCAACATAAGTATTTAGCGACTAACATTCTCGGGTCAATCTCATTCTCCGCATCCCCCCGTCAACTCTTCATCTTCTTGCATTGGCTCCTCATCCCGTTGTTGTGCCGCATCTGCAGCCTCTTCCTCAAAGGGCAAAAGATCATTACATTCTTCCTTTCATGCCCACAGCCCAACACTGGACATATAATCCTCTAACCTCTTAAAAATCGAACAAGTGAATAAGAGTGACCATAGTCCCACACCTTTTCCATTAACAGATCATTGGTGAGGCTTTTTAGCTCCTTCAGCTCCTCTTTGATCATGTTTAGGCGAGGAAGGCCATATATCTTGACATTCAGGTGCTTTTACAGAGATCCAATAAGAATTCATACCATCCCACATTACGAACATATGAGGATACCACTTCCAATAATTTTTAGAAGGACAGTGTATTCGCTAGTTGGTTCACAAAAGCAATAGGATACGAGGGGTGACAGGTCTGAAAGTCTTCAACCACTCAGGCTCTTTGCGGAGCTTATTATTGGCCTCATCTTCACCTTTTCTGGAACTCATTTTTAAGAACAAGAATTGCTTCGACTTGGTGGTGTATCAGCTCTGTTTCCTCAACCTGTTGAACAAACTCAGGGGTACCCACATTGAGCTGGGCTGGTTGGTTACTCAAGAGCACAAAGCTCTCCCCAACCTACACAAACAAACTCGGGCAAGGAACAAAATAAAAGATATACACGTGTGTGTGTGTGCACAAATACAAGTGAAAACATATCACTTTAACAATGTATAAAAATAAAAACTCAACATACCACAGCCTGATCCATGGCAGTTTGGACACAGTTATCACTATTTGTTATGTATTCATCAGCAGTGCACTCACTGGTACAACCATTATAGGAGGATCTGGACATGTTGAAAAATCAAGAACTTCCAGACCCCAACAATTGTTGGGCAACGGAATGAACATATGAGAATAGGAAGAATTGTAAGTATAGGAAGCATTTTATGAGTATAGTATAGAGAAAGACACGGGAGTGCTTACTTTGATTTCTGGGTACGAGGATCACACTAAAAGGGAATACTCGTACGGAGTAGGAGTGTCGAATCTAGGAGGTAGAAGAGCAAAACCAGAATACGAGGAATATGATATTAGTGGAGTGAAAAATATAACAACAAACATCTACCATCCGTTTATATGTATACACAAATCGCAATGCAAAAATCGAGGCATTGAAAATTATACGACTGCCAAAAGTAACTTACCTTTTTAAAGTTTTGAGACAACGCCTGAATGACGAAGGTGTATATATAAAATTTAAAAATATAAATGATAAATATTTGTGCTGGTTCGGGAAGATTTCCATGTATAAACATTTATAAAATTTGACAGTATTAATAAATCTTAACAATTGTTGACATAACCTCTACAAATTTAACAAAAAGTAAATTGTTACATAAACATTGACAACAACATAATTGGGAAAAACACCAACAATACCAATAAATGAATGTAAAATAATAAACTCATCAACTATTAATCTTGATGTTTGGCAGTCTGTTATAAAGTTTCAGACTGGTGTCCCAATTCCAAAAGTTATAGAGGCCTTATTGATAGCCTAATCCTAAGACAAAAATGCCTGCATCTTTTTTCTGAGTTCAGGCCTATTAATTTGTCTAATTTTATTAACAAACTAATGGCAAAAATACTAGTGGGTGGATAAAACCTGTAATGAGTAAGATAATCTTTGAGGAGCAATCTGCCTTTTTGACAGGTAGAGATATTACAAACAATATCCGGCTAATAAATGAGGCTATCAGATTGCTAAATAGGAAAAAAACAGAGGTTAAACCTAGTTTTAAATCTATATATGATGAATGTTTTCATTAGGGTTTAATGGGCAACAC
Source organism: Rubia tinctorum (assembly GCA_032355605.1). Lineage (NCBI taxonomy): Eukaryota > Viridiplantae > Streptophyta > Magnoliopsida > Gentianales > Rubiaceae > Rubia > Rubia tinctorum. The sequence goes on from JAULKM010000008.1 coordinate 15,785,446, forward strand.
TCAACTCTTCATTACTAAAATTGAATTCTGTGGGCACTTAGTCAGGGTTACGATGAATATTCTTAATTCAACCAAGTTCTCCATTCTTATAAATGGGACCCTTCAAGGTTTTTTCAAACCTATAAGGGGCGTTAAACAGGGGAATCCCCTATCCCAAATCCTTTTCAACATAGTAACTGAATTGCTAACTAGGAATCTTAAACAACAATTTGCATTAGGAAAGCTAAAGCATTTTAAAACACCAGGAATAACATGCCCTAGATCATGTTATTTGAAGATGATATTGTGATATTCATATCAGATGTGGAATTCAATAATACCAAAGAAAATATCTTTTTTCATTGGAAAACTATTGAATAGTTTTTACCCCATTTTAATATGAATGAGAATTATTCTTCCCTCAAAGTGTACTCAATGCAACCATGTGGATTATTTGTCTCATATTTTCAATTGCTGCAGATTGCCAATCCAAATATGGATGGAGTTCAATAAAATCATGGATTTCCTTGTTTTGCATTTTAATTCCATCCATTAAAGGCCTTCCTTCTGCTGAAATTAGACTTTCCATTGTGTGCAACTTGCTAATGTCATTCCGTTGGGAAGTATGGAAAGCTGGGAACAAAACGATGATGGAGAGCAAAGTTTCAACTTTTAACACCTTATGGAAATCAATAGCTGACCTCCCCATGCCACTTTTCTCTGTTCATAACTCCACGCTCTCTAAACAAAAGGACCAGATCTTTGTTAATCATCGAATCATACCATCACCAACAAGAAAAAGGCGGATATATGTTAATCTCATAAAATGGCAAATCACACTCGGAAATGTTTGCATACCTACACAGATATATTCTGGGCTCATGCGAACCAATCCCGGATAACTATCAGGGAAGCAGACTTGGCCTAGGCAGTGTTAACAACCAAGGCAGTTAACAGATTTGGTGAGGAGAATAAAAACTCTTGAAGCACAATGAAAATTTCAGTTCAATCGTACTTTCAGGGAGGCAAACCGCGTCACGAAATATTTGGATAAAACCGGACTGAGAAAAGGAATGAAGAAGCACCTTCTGCTCAGAAATTAACCTCTTCCCCAAATTCAGATGCAAAATATAGTGGGGTTGGAGGGTCCAAATATGGAAACACAAGCTCGACATATTTAATCGAGCCTTTTTTTTTTTTTTTTGGAACTAGAGAGGAGGGTCAAAATTTTACTTGACATGATTTCTTAATTACTCTATTGGGTTGAATTGAATGGTTTGGGGCTCCATTAAACAACCCTTACTCATTCATTTTATGGTTAGTGTTTCACATAAATAAATAAAACTCATCGGCAATTCACACAACCATATCAAATAAAAGGTAAACATCAACATCAACATAGTAGGAAAAACACTAATGACAATAAATATGAAATAGTATAATTCCGCTAATATTGACATAACCTCATAAAAAAACAACAAGGAAATTGCTACATACACATAAACATCAACACAAAAAGATAAAACATCAACGAAACAATGAATAAATAAATGCCATGTCTTCAAACTGAAATAAAAGCGTCAAAACATAGTTCATTCAAACTAAAAATAGATATCAACATATTATTAAGAAACATCAACATATGAACAACGAAAAGCATTATAACTGATAGATGTAAATAAACATCAACAAAAGACCAAATCTAGTCGATTTCAAAATGCAAAAAACCCCCCCGCTAAAATATGAAATAAAACTCATATTTGTCATCCGTAGCAGAGTCTCACCATCAAGAACACAAAACGAGGGGAAAAAACTAGAATTAATACACAACATGCAAAAAAAAAAGGATGAAACCCTGAATTCAATAACAAGAAGATTCAAAAATCAAACCACAAGGAAAAATAATAGCAAACAAAGAAATTAATAACTTGAGCAGTTATGCGGCTCCCAAGGCTTTTCATGTCGCCTCAATGCATGAAGTTCCGACTGAGAAGCAAAATTGGCGTCGAAAACAAAATCATCACATTGAGATTAAATAAGGTCCATCTGCAAATAAAAAACTAGAATAATTTAGGGCATAAAGATCGATGTAACTAAGTCATAAATAAAAGACAAACTACTTACCAGAGATTGGAGAGTAAAGAAGACTAAAAATATAATAGAAGATCTATGTGAAGAAGATCTAGAGAATGAAACATCAAATGAAAAAGGAAATGAATTTTTTTCTATATAATTCTTAAATTACAATTTATTGCATGTCAGATCTTTTGTTTACTTATTTTTACTAAAAGAAAATTTATAATTCACAGTTTTATTAATTACAAAATAACATTATTTCTGGAACGAAATTATAAAATGATCAGTAGACAGTTTAAAATAAAATGAGCGAAGTACATATATAACCATGCATAATTCACGAAAGTGCACATGTAACCCTGTGATAATTGAAAGTGCAAGTATAACCCTAGATAGTTTAATTTATATGCAAATATAACCTTTTTTTGCCAGTTTGAAACTGGATTATGATGAAAAGACTAATTTACCCCTCTGTAAAAATAAAATATACAAAAAAACAATGGAATTCTTTCTCCTTCTCTTTCTTTCACCCTCCGTATTTGTTAGTTGTAGTCCTCTTTCTTTCCTCATTCCCCGCCATCCCTCCTCCTTCTCGCTGTCCAGATCGCCAGTCCCGTCACCAGCCACCCCTCCGAATTTCAACCCCTGCACAACATCGACGACTCGTCGATGAATCTCCCTTCCCCTCGCATGACCGGCGACGGAAACCCTGGATCAGAGCCGCCAGAAAGAAGCCTATACCGTGCCGCTTAATTTTCGATGAAATCGGCAGAAAATTCATAGATAATTACGACGGAATTTGACAAAATTTTCACGAGGACTGGTCAGAAAATTGCTTTTTGTTTGTTCATGTAGGAGTTCATGGAAATGATGCAGGAAGATATAAGGCATTGGATTCAGGACGAAGGCAACTAGTGACCGTACATTATTTGTTGAATTGGGTTCTTGCTATTTTGATAGAATATGTGGTTTCCATAGTTCCAAGCTTTTTGACAGTGGTCTATATAATATTCACTGCGGTTTTTGTTATTGTTCAGGAATGATTCAAAAGTTGCAGCTGAAGCATAAATAAGTAATAAATAAAGGGGAAAGGAGTAAGGAATGATTCAACAATAGAGGTGGTGGAGTGTAGCGGCTGCAGAGGTGTGGCGGCAGAACAACAGGGGATAAGGTTGTTTTTGCATTTGGCCCAAAGGGTATTTTAGACATTTTCAATCGATCAATGACCGAAAATGACCGGTCAATACCGGAATATAGTATTTAGATTTATATTTGCACTTATGTAAAGTAGTTAGAGTTATTTTTGCACTAAAAATTATCCCATGATTATATCTTCACTTTCTCAAGTATATAGAGTTATATTTGTATATTTTCCAAATAAAATTGGGCAAATACAAAACTAACTCTATGTTTTATATGAAAATGTCAAAATAGTACTGTAAAATTTGAAAGTGCCAAAATAACCCTAAATTATTGATGAAAGTGCTGAAATAACCCTGACAGCGTTTACTGTGAAAACTATGGAGTTTACCATCTCGAAAATGACCAAAATATCCCTACTTAGTTTTCCTTAGAAAAAATGGACGATTTTAGCCCCTAAAATATAAGGTTTGAATATCAGTACTTTCTATAAAAACACAAGGTTAGATCAGTACACTTTTATAAAACATAAGATTATATTAGTACGTTTTAAAAAATAACGTCAAAGTATAATTGTTTTTTTTTAAAAAACATAAGATTATATCAGTAATTTTTTTTAAAAAAATTCTATCAATACTTACTACAAAAAACTCCAACCAGTAAAAATAACACATTCCACATTTGCTACGATAACTTGAGAGACATATATTAGATAGTGTACACATGATCTAATTCATTCTACAACAATTAAATACATATCCAAAATTAGTTTAGATAAAAACCTTTTTACGTACTATAACTTAATATCAAAAAGTTAAATTTTTGTAACATAATTCTCAATGGAATATAAACACCAATACATCTCCCCAAAACCCTCTTCTTCCCTATTCAAATCACTGGAACCGACATAGTCACACACTAGGTTCTCACAATTCACACTTATGGTGCATATCTATTTACTCACCATTTCCCTGATCCTGAAATTAACAGGTAATTGTTGAATTCAAAGTACAAAGATTAAGTTCCATTTTTTGTGTATTTATAGAAAGAAAATTAGGCTCATCCCGCCCCCCTGTTTTGTGCAAGAGTAGTTCATAATTCTAATAAATGTCAGTATATTATTTTGCTTGGGTTGTTATCCGGCGACAGAAGTCTGCCACTATAAACCACCAGATTCGCTCTTCAAATCAGTGAGTCGAGAACGATCCAAGCACTGAGTTCTTACCGTGTAGAAGGACAAAAAATCCGGGTTCAATTTGTAGGTTAACGAGGGAGGAGAAAAATTGGAGGGAGGGGGAAGAAACGAGGGAGAAGGAAGAAGAGAAGGAGTGGAGAAAAAGCACCGAGTTGTTTAAAAATGTACTGCTATAACCTTATATTTAAAAAAAAAAGTACTGATGTAAACATATATATTTTTGAACAGAAAATACTGATCCAACCTCATATTTTATAGGGTAAAATCATCCATTTTTTAAAAAGAAAACTAAGTTGGGGTATTTCAGTCTTTTTTGGAATGGTTAATGCCAAAATTTTCATGGTCAACATCGGCAGGGTTATTTCAGTACATTCATTAAAAACTTGGGGTTGTTTTGACACTTTCAAATTTATAGAGTTTTTAAAACTAGGGGTGTTCAAAAATATCCGACCCGCACTAACCGACCAATTTAAACTAACAATGTAATTTTTTATTTTTCAGGGTCGGGAACCTGTCCTTGAAAGTTGTCATTTAACCGGTTGGGTCGTAAAATATTATTTCTGGGTACCCAGGATACTCGATAAAATTTAAATATTTTAATTAATTGAAATATTATATAATATTTTCTACCTATCTACTTTCAATTCTTAGTTGTACAAACATATGTAAGATTAATTTTTAAATAATGTGAATTAAAATAAAATTCAAGTGATAAATTTTCAATCATTCTCTTTCAACCCCAAATTCTCAATTGTTCCTTCCAAGTTCCGTCATTTCCCTTTCAGCTTCAAATTTTTAGTTGGGCCTACAACCACAACCTTATTTAGTTGCACATCCAATTGAATTTTTTAAAATTTTGTTTTCCATCATAAATTTCATATCAAACTTTTGTAATCTCTCCACTAAATCAAAAAATTTAACACAATGATTTCCCCCCGTCATTTCAGCATATTTTTGTAAGTTCATCCAAATTAGAAAATAATGATAATGGACTTGTTACTCTTAGTAATCATTGTATGCTGGATTTTTAAATGATAAAAGGTGATAATTATTTGTACAAAAGAGAAAAGTGCGTTTTAACCATATATTTTGGTAGAAAGTGCCAATATGACCTTGTAAAATCTAAAAGTGCAAATCTAACCCTATATTTTGCTTAAAAGTGCCAATCTAATCTTGGCAACCATATTTTGGCCGGAATTCTTTAAAATGACCATTATAACCCTTTGAAAAAAGAAAAAAAATGGAAAAATGGAAAAGATAATATTTCCCTTCCCAAAAGTGGTCAAACCCTTCTGCCGGTGGCCGCTGGAGGTCAATCTCGGTCAATACCAACCAACCTTGGTCAATAATGGTCAACACCGATTAAAGGTGGCCAATGCCAGTCAATGTTGGGCAATAGTGGTCAACAATGGTCAACGGTGATCAACGTCAGTTGAACAGTGGTCGACATCGGTCGTCGTTGCTGGGCCGCCGCCAACTGATGGCAGTCGGGCTAGATTAGTACTTTTATTAATAAGGCATGGTTAGATTAACACTTTAGTAAAAAATGTAGGGTTAAATCAACACTTATGAAAAATGATAGAGTTTAATCAGCACTATAATTTTTTTTGAGGAGAGTCCACTCTGTATTCTAATGTATCATAAATATATGTATAATTTGTATTTCTTTGTTATGAAAGTAAAAAAACTTTGATAAATATTTTTCGACGAAAATCATGAAATTTTGGTAAATAATCTCCTTACGAAAATCGGCAACTTTGTAATTCGAATCAATACATATAGTTACTCAGATACTAGGGACAAAATCAACTTTTCATTATTGAGACTGAATTTGTATACTCTCTCTGTCCTAGATAAATTGACATATTTTAACTTTTGAATGTTAAACTAAGTCGAATTCGACAATTAAATTATATTATTATACATGACTATTATCATGTTAAATGTTGCTGGATTCACCTTCACACATATTTTCAAATTTTTATTTTTTCAGAATTTTTTTACACACATGAATAAAGATATTAATTAGTTGAAAATCGATTCAATTGACTTCCAAAAGTCAAAATGTGTCAATTTATCTGGGATAGAGGGAGTATTGAAAATTAATTGGAAATTCACATACACATTATAAATATATTTATGATACATTAGATTATGAAATTGTAATAAAAGCATATTTATAAGAAATGACTTTCCTCAAAATGATGTTTTTTCATGATAGTGATGATATTACCTTTTTTTACATAAGTGCTAATTTAACCATATATTTTTTAAATTAAATGTTGATTTAACTATGTCTAATTAATAAAAGTACTGATTTAACCCGACCACAATCAGCCGGTGGCGGTCCGGCTTTAACCATCATTGACCGGTAGTAGAGCCTAGGGGTATAATGGTTATTAAATTTTTAGTTTTAAATTTAGGGATATTTTTATCTTTTCAAACTAGGTCAACACCTGAATTCCTTTGGTCAATGCTAGAATAATGTAATTTGGGTATATCTGCACCATTTCTAAAAAACTGAGGGTTTATTTCCGAACTTTAAAATTTTAAAGGGTTATATCTGCACTTTTGAAATTTAACAGGGTTATTTATGCACTTTACGGATAAGAAAAATTGGAGAGAGGAGGAAGAAGAAGCGAAGGAGTGGAGAAAAAATGCCGAGTTGTTAAATGTACCACTATAACCTTATGTTTTTAAAAATATACTGATCTAACCTTATTTTTATAGAAAGTATTGATCTAACCTTTTTTTATATAGAAAGTACTGATCTAACTTTATATTTTTATAGGGTAAAATCGTCCAATTTTTTAAAGGAAAATTAAGCGGGGGGGGGGGGGGGGGGGGGGTG
>JAULKM010000008.1:15800667-15811184 GCA_032355605.1 Rubia tinctorum
GTAGTGATTCGTATTTTGTTTGCTGGTCGGCACAGAAAGTGTTGATCTGATACTATAGCTTCACTAACAGTTCATTTAGTTGCACTCATTTCTGATAGACTACAGCTTTGAAGTAGATTTGTTATATTGAAGTTTAGAAGATATCTGTTGTTTTCCACATTTTACAATATTGATGTTTGTTTATGGGCTACGAAAGTTGGATAAAATGCTGCATTTGGCAATCCTTACCTTTGGTGCTACTATGTAATTTGCTTGAGTCTCTTCAGGAAGAATACTCTTTCATGCTCATCATGTGAAACTTTTGTCTACAGATTTAGCTTTCATACTTGATCCTTCCATAATGGCCCTATATGTTGTTCTTTTTTTGTTATCTACAGAACCTCAGTTTTTTCTCTCTTAATGTTCCCTATTTCTGCATGTTCTTAACAAGTATTGGGCTGGCTCTGATATTTTATGTGGTCAAGCACCTCCTGAAACTTAATTGTATACTTCCCTGATAAAAGAGTAATTATTTGCTTTGTGGAATTTCATGATTTTTGTAATTTTCAGTGATCATAAGGTTATCAAATTTGTATATGAGATGGATCTCATTGTTAGTCTTGGTGTTTTTGTATGTGTATGTGTCAGTATAGCTATGTTTCACATGCAATATAGGAAATTTCATGTTAAATGTGCGTTATTGGGCAATTTTTCTGTTATATACGAAAATGGGATTCGTGCTGTCTTGGAATACATACGAATGAGCTCAACAGCCCCATCTTTTGATTTGTTTAAATTGGCATTCTTTCACTACAATATCAATAATTGAGCATTTTGAACATAATTTTTAAAAAATGGAATAGTAATCTGTACGGGAGAAGAGATATTATGAACCTGGTCTATCTTGAAATGGTAGCTTTGTAGGACTGATATATCTTGCTATACTCAATATTTATCTGTAGATCTTCATTATCCTTTAAATAACATTTTCAGGTGGCTCGCATTTAGATTTCTTAGAAAAGGGCCTACCTTGTGAGGTTACTGCAGTTATAGGTCTAGGGCTTTAATGATAAGAAATGATTGCCCTTAGCTGTCAAAATCCTGATGAATATTTAGTTCTGAAGTACCTGCTAGTCTGCTACATAGGAATCTTACTCTTGTATTCTGCTGCGTTATCATCTCTTACCAGCGTCTTACTCTACATTTTATGTCCTTAGGGAATCCAATTTATGGTTGATGACTCAGGTGGGTTTTCTGGTGTAGCTACAGAATTTCTGGAGAACATTGCAGATGAATATGCCAATGTACCACTGTTACTATACTCAGCCCGCCGTCCCGTTTCACAAATCTACACTGAGACCCAGAATTCGAGAATATCTAAGAGTCTACATGATGCGATTTCATTTTCAAGACTCTCAGCCTTCACCAAACTAATTGTCCCCATTGGATTACCAACTCTGAGTACAAGTACAAATCTTTGTTTCAGTAAAGATCTTTGTGTGTTTTTATCAGCCTCTGTTTGAACAAATTTCCTTCACAAATGAAATTTAACATCTCCTCTCATGCTTCTTGGAGCTTATGATGAGCTAAACACCTTGGCATGTTCGTAACCTAGAAAATTTTTGTTTTCTTTGTAGTCGATTTCTGAAACTGATAATACTTTCTCTAATCTGATATCTTATTGACTTGCTGCTTGGAAATTGTGAAGGCAAAGCTGCAAAGTTCCTTTGCATAGAAGATGAAAAGCTGTATCACTCCAGTGCAGTTTACGCCTCTGCTTTGCACTCCATCAGTCTCCCTTTCCGAATGGAGCCACTGGGACCAACTACAGATTCAACCTATGCAGCTGGTGCCCTGGACATGAATGAAGTCATTCAAATGTTGACTGGCCAAGGAAGACAAAATATAGCCACCACTTTGGATGTTGCTATGCCAGCACCGTCTCTGACTGGTATAATAATTGACTGTCAAATCTGTCTTTCCTGCGGCCATTATCCCTGTTTCTTTGATTGAATTTTGAAGTGTGAGTTACTGTATGTTTAGGAAACCAACTTGAGCAAGAATTGTTACAGAATCTGCAACCCTTGACTCCGGATCTAGCAGGAAACGCCGAAGATGTGCAAGCGGTAGAGACAATATCTCTACATGGAGTCCTTGGAGCAGGTATTGCTCAGAATTTGGGCTCTTTTTGATAATAAATAATTGAAGCACGGAATCAAAATTTCAAAGTGTGATATGAAGTTATTCTGTTTGAAAAAAATATATAATATGAGGTCTGTAAATATGTATGAAGTGAAGTCTGAAATTTCAGAGATCATACAACTAGTTTTTCATGAAAGTTTGGTAATAGAATATCTGGCTTACTCACTTCTCCATCTGCCTTTTGTCTGTTTCTTCCAGGACCAAAAGAACCCACAGCTTCTGAGGTTAAAAGTGCTGTTCACACTGCGTATGAGAAAGCCATCCAAAGGCCCAGATTCTCTTATCTATCTGTGTCTCGTGCTCCTCTACCTGTTCCTCTCCCTTTCCCGTCGATCTTTGGGAACCTTGTAGGACAACACGGGGAGCTGTTGGGAACACCGGTTTCAAGTTCACCGTCAAGGGGATCCCTTGACGTCCACTCCATTCCAATGGCTGCAAGATTGCGTTCCACTAGCGCCATTCTGCCATATCTGGAGCGTAGATTGCTCAATCTTCGCAGATACGGTATTCAACGAGGAGCACTTGGAACTGAACTGCTCAGAGGCTGGGGGTTCGATAAGGATGAACTGGAAGAGATGGGAGAGTCATTGGCCAAGATGGTTGCAACATTAAATCCTCATTCTGGGAACTCCTCAGACTCAGATTGACACAGTTTCCTGTAAACAAAAGCATTTCATGTATCTTTCAACACCGAGTTTAATCCTTTCCTTTTGAATATTAATATATAGTAGTATTTAATTTGATTATAAATTAAGCCTTTATATCTGATACTCCCTTTGTCCAGCTCTTTTTGCAGAGAGAGAGGGAGTATTTTTAAGGAACCATTATTTAATGACTTCATCTTTAGTTGGTCAAAATTTCTGGGGTTTAAACAACCCCGGGCTTCTAAAAGGCTGTTCGCCAACCTTGGGCGCCCGGTTAACCGACACTACAGCCATTTCCGGAGTTGTAAGTCACGGTAGCCCAGCACTAGAAACATGTGGCGGGGCCGTACTCGTGTGTTGCACAAGGGATTCTCGGCTATTAGACCAAGGATATCCCCACACTGCGCTCAACGAGCTTCGAACCCGGAGTTCCCCCTGGAATTTCACACTCCCAACCGGTGGGGTACATCCGTGGGTGTAATAGCCCCGGGCTTCTAATTTCTACCACCCAAACAGAATGAAAACGGAGGGAACAGTTGAAATTTGGAGGATTTCACAACAATTTTCAAAATTTTCAAACTGCAAAATACAAAGCCAAGAAGATGAAAAAGTAAAGTTTTCAGAAATTACAAACAAAAATATCACCACCTAACCCCCACATTCTATCCCATTAGAAATACATTTAACATTTGTAAATTACTCCTACAATCAATTCACCATGGTCCCAACTATGTGGATCTTCCTTGCACTCCACCTTTCTCCAACATAAAAATCCAATAGCATTAGCAAAATTGTTTTTGTTTTTTTTCGTACCCTCAGGTTCAATTTCAGTGTTCATCGAGCCCTGCCAAACCCTTTCAGACTGATTGCCCTCTTGCTATTGGATCTTCCCGTCATTATCGGGTAAGCGAAGTAAAATTTGTGTGGGGGGGGGGTGGTTTGGAGAGAAGAATATGATTAATCAGGGCAGGCAAAATATTGCTGAATTTCTGTTGGACAATAGCAGAGCTGAGAAGATGCTTCAAGGGAAGAGAATGGAGGATGCAACAAGGTTCAGTTGCAGCATTAGGACTGTGAGTTACACCTGGTCGAGAATGAAGGTCCATTTGTTTATGGGTTAGCCACAGGACATGAGGTCCAAAATGTTCGGTCCTTCGAGTTACAACAAGAAGGACATAGATCTAGAGGCGTTGTGAGCACTACCTACAAGTTCACGAAGAACAATCAGAGGCACAAGTGCATATTTACACATAGGGAAGAACATAATACAAAGAGATGTGGCAGCAAGAGTTATACGGAGCTATACAAACAGTATAAAGCCAACCCGAACAACTCATCACAAGATAAATAGGTTACAGTTCTGCCTATCAAAATTGCAATGAAACTTTCAATTCCGGCCCATGGATAATGTAATCCACTTAGATGAGAAGTGGTTCTACATGACCAAGCCAACTGTCCGTTATCTTTTGGCCCGAGGTGAACCCGAACCTTTAAGGACATGTAAGCATAATTATCATATTCCAAGGTTGATGTTCATGTTTGCTGTGAGTCAACCACTTTATAGCCATGATGGTGTTTTACTTTTTGATGGGAAGTTTTGAGTGTTCCCATTTATTGAGAGGGTTGAAGCACAAAGAAGAAGCATTAACCGTCCAAGAGGGACTATGGAAACAAAGCCAACAAAGAAGATCAACCGAATTGTAACATGAGCAAAGATTATAGAAAAAATTATTCAGCAATCAAAGCACGCTGGCCACCTTTCATGAGCAAGCACATTTACATTCAACAAAACAATTGCAAAGCACACATTAAGAATTCAGATCCTCAATTCCGGACAGTAGTTGACTCTGATGGGTTTCATATCAACCTGGTAAGTCAACTAGCTAAATCCCCATATCTCAATATGTTAGACCATGTTTTTTTAGAACTCCATACAAAGTCTACAACATGAAACACCGAGTACAACATTGAAGATTCAACAACATTGAATAAGGTTTTCCTTACACATAAAGCATTAATGATAGAAATCATAAAAATGAAGGATTGCAAAAGCTACAAGACGCCTCACATATCAAAAGATGCACTCATAAGGAGAGGTGAATTGCTAAGGATGCTTAGTTATGATGAGAAAATAAAACGTGAAGCCATAGAGTAGTTGGTTACAATTTAGGAAACTCAAGGAATGAGGTATGTGCTGGGTTATCAAGGGCAACAATAATGGATGTAAGTTCTCATATTTTGAACGGGTTAGATAAGGGGTGACATTTTGGAAACCTGAAAACTTATTTCTTTTGGCGTGACAAACAAGTTTTATGTGTAACCCAATCAAATTAATGCAAATGGCCTAATATTTGAGTTAAGTTGGCATAATATTTGTCTGTTAACAATTCTAAATTGGGCCCAAGTGTAATAAAATAATACCCAAAACAATCCAATTATAGTACTCCCTTCGTCCCAGTTTAAATTACCCAAAACAATCCAATTATAGTACTCCCTCCGTCCCAGCTTAAATTACATAACAATCATTATTACGCTTTTTAAGAAACATGTTTGATCGTTAATATATTCATTGACATATAATAACGGCAAATAAAAAGTTGATATTTGAAAACTACTTGTTATGATGAATTCAACAATATCATATATGATAATAATATTATTTATAAATATATTTAAATATGTGGTCAAAGTTGGACATTGAATGGTGACATAAAGTGAAGTGGGCAATTTAATCTGGGACGGAGGGAGTAAGAAAAGTTTTATGAAATTTTAGTTGGGATTGACTAAAATGGAAAGAGTGCAAAAATAGTTAGGATGGAGGGTAGACAGTTCTTTCAAGTGAGCCTTAAGCTGACTTAATTGGTTTTATAATTAATACCCATGAGTTCATAATTGTTCTTGTGCATAATTTATTCTAATTTATTTTAGTCCGGCCAACTTGAGTTTAATTGAGATAGTGTTAATTTATTTCACCAAACCATAATTGTTGGCAAAAAATAATAAGTAACAAATTTTCTATAAAGAAGCTATATGTAGTAACAGACCATAACTAATATCATCATATGAGATATTGTTATATTTCTTTCAACGTGTAATTATTAAATATTAATGTTTTATTCACCACCAGGATATGTTACTGAAATTATCAATGACCAAATGCAACTTGAGAAAGATGACAAACATGTATGCAGATTCAGCTGGGATAGAAGGAGTATTATTTTAACATGTTAATAAAATAAAAGCATGGGGTGTTGAGGCTCCTAACATTTGGCTAGATTGGATGGAACAAGTTATATGGAGATGTTCACTAGCCATTAAATACAACAAGTTATATGGAGATGTTCACCAGACATTAAATATTCACGGGCAAGGATCGGGAGATAAGTACCTAGGATTCAATCTAGAATTTTTGTGCTAGAAAATACAGATATTCAAGAACCTTAATAAAAAATATCATGAAAATATAATTTGGATCTTGGAAGGAAAACTATTACAACTGTCAGGTCAGGTTAGGTTATGTTGGCGAAATGTGTTCTACTCCCTGTTAATTACTCAGTAGGAGTATTTCATATTTCTAAGAATATAACTGGCAAGCTGGATAAATTAATTGTACAATTCTTCCGGGTAGACGAACTAGAAGGTAGAACTATTCGCTGAAAATCATGGCAATCAAAATGCATATCAAAGCTATTTGGTGGACTACGAATGAGAACAAATATGAGCATGAATAAAGCTTTGCTGGAGAAACATGTTTGAAATCTTATACAAGGAAAATATAATTTTCTATAAAGAGTTTATAAAGAAAAACATCTTCAACTCATGACAAACAAACAATTTCTACAAATAGTGGCTGTTCGTGAAGATGATAGTTAGTGGTCTGGACAAAAGATCTAATAACTAAGAACCTGTATTGGAAAGTTGGTAATGGAGAATCAAAAATAAGATTACGAATCGGTAGATTCCATCGATACATAATCCTTTAACACATTCTACGATAATTCAAGAGACAAATCTAAGAGCTAATCATATTATAAAGGAAGACAAAACTTGGAGAGCACATCTCAATGAATAGTATATATTCGCAACACAATCACACATCTAATGATAAAAGAAAGATGTGGTCCAAGCTTTGAATCTAAGTTACAAGTGTTTATTTGGAGACTATTATCTGATACATTGCCCACAAGAAGAAAATTTTTAACTGACAATCTATATGCTCGATGCAACAGAGCTATATAAAATGAAACATATTTGATGGTCTCTTGTGCGAGGAAATACAAAGGATATACCATCTTTCATCATTAAATTTTGATTTAAGTCGAGGAAATTCAGAACCTGCGACACAATGATTAAAAAATGGATGCTTATTGCATCAACAAGGGAGGAAATACTATTAATAATCTATGAAATGTATAATACTTGAAAACAAAATCAGAGAAAAGAAAGCTTTATGTAAAGAGGATGAAAATATTCAATATAGTTGGGAACAAGCTAGAAATCAAGCTCAATTAAGCATTCAAAATATATGAATTCTTAATCCAAGATAGACATTAACATAATACCTTCAAATGTCTCAACAAAATCACCATCATAATTGGAACAAAGCCCAATAAAACTTGGATAAGGTCATTATATATTTTGATGGTTCATTTCATAGAGATAAATTTATGGAAGCAAAGGTTGGACCATTCAAATTCAAACTACTTGAGGAATTTAGAATTCACTAGTCTCCAACGCTGATCGACCTCTTCCCGGTTGCTTTTGGTCATCAGGCGGAGGGAATCATATTTAAGTGTAATCCCCACTTTCTAGAAACTTAATCTCAACTGCATCACATCGGCTTTGTTGATCACAAATTTTATAGAATTGCAATCACCAATTCAAGACACAACTAATGTGCATAGGAATATTAAGTCACTAGTTTCATAGATTTTTATTTTGGGTTCTATTATGCGTATTGTTAAAATATTTTAGGTCAACAAAGAACTTCTGCTTCATGAACACTATTTAACTTTTAATCTTACTAATGCTCTGTACAATTATCTTATATACTGCATATATATTAAACAAATTATTTTTATTTAGAAAAAAAATTAAGAAAATAATCTGACAATCACTCGAAACCTTTTTTTCTTCTTATCGGTAGAAGTTTAAAGGTGATAGACTAGTATCTACTCCCATGGATCATGAATTCTTCCTTTACGGTATAATCCCACCATTGATTAAAAAGACAAAGACATAACCACAATCAAATGGTAAAGTTAATTGTGATGCCTCTTTCAATCTCAATAATTCGGGAGTAGGTGTTGTTTTCATATATGCATCAGAAACCCTATTGTATACTTTGTCTGAGTATGTGGATCATCAAATTCTCTTCACGTGGAATTGTTGACTATACATGCAGGTATGATATGGGCAGCTAATTTGGGTATGAATGTCGTAGTTGAGACCGACTCCAAGGAAACAGTTGATATACACTAGGCAAAGGCTAAACCACCATAGAGACTGATCAAGCTATTGAGGAATATAAGGGACACCCAACATCTTGGAATTTTTGAATATGTTTATGCCTTTATGTAGGCCAATCAGTCAGCGGAACACCTCACTAAACTCGCGAACAAACAAGGCAGTCCACTGATTTTGAGAGTGTTAGAAAGGCAAGGGATTTCCAACTCCTACTCAAGAGAGACCTCCCTTTTCCCCATTTCAGGAAACTCATAAAATGTTGCTAGAAGTGTGATTGCACGGGACACTGATCACTGCATATAGATTGGTGGTGGATTAATAATTGTCTGACCATTCAAAATCTAACACAGGGAGTGAAGGATTGTGAAATGGAAACATAGTCTTTATTATTCCATTATCAAAGCAATTCTTTATTCTCTCGTGTAACTAGACATAATTGTCAATATAGGCTCTGTTTGACAGAGCTTATAATATGTTGTGCTTATAAGCAATTTTTTTTAGTGTTTTGTGAAATACTAAAAAATAACTTATTTTGAAAGAAGAAACTATTTTAGGAGGAAAAGCAGAAGCTGATCCCCCACTTTAAAAATAAGTCAGTTTTGCATATAAGTACAACTCTACCAAACATAGCCATAGAATGGTCAATATTATTCATCGTTTGTAACTTTCTATTGATTATTATTTGATATTTGAATCCACTAAATAATTCCACCTCATTCAACCATGAGGCCTTAAATTTAAAAATACGGTAGCTACTCCCACATACAGTATTAATGGGATCGAAACCTAACATATAACCATTTTTAGAGTAGGATCAGAGTATATTTATCCTTTACTTCACTAAACATCATCATTTTACACTTCACGTGTAATCTTCATTATTTATTGATGATATCGTCAAAAGTTATGAACCAATATTTTTTTGCGTATATTTACTACATTGCTGATGACCAATAGGTAGCACTCTTAAAATATAATAGTGATTTTCAAAAGAAAAAAAATAACACACTATTCATATTAAACTTTACATTTTCATTAAAATAAATAAAATTTCACCACCATTAGATTCAATTGATATATCATAATATTTTCATTCTCGTTATATTCATTTTAACGTATAAATTTAAATAATACTTTTATAATTTTTTACTGCATATCAATGGTTGATTTCCAAATTCTTTTACATATAACGTTCCGGGTAATTTTCAATATTGTTTGGTGGGAAATACTCTCTTTGTTCCAATTGAATCTGCACACTTTGACTTTCATCAGTTGGCTTAAAAAATGTTTGATCCTTAATATATTTTATTAAGGATAATTAAAACTTGTAAAAAGTAGATATTCTGAAAATATATGTTATAACGAATTAAACAAGGTATCACTCAATAATATGTATACTTATACACCTATTCAATTTTGGGGTCAAAGTTAAGAAATTTTGATTAAATGGATAGTTAAATTGCAGATTGAATTGGGACAGAGGGAGTAGTGAAACAGTGAAATAGATCGATGAGCTTGTATATGTAACGAGCCATTTTCACGTTCATTGTATTTCTACATCCGTTAGTTTTGGTACTGATCATGAGATGCACGTATAGTAGTTCAGTACAATGCTTACAGCCTGTAATAATACTGAAAATTAATACAAATTTATTCTTGATTTCATAAAACGGATACTTGTATCAACAAAATAAGTATAAAGTTAAAAGGAGCATGGGTTATGAGTATTTATTTATTCACGCATTCCCTTGAAAAGCTCTTTTATAGAGAGGCAAGGCAACAATGAATATGACGTGGTTTTCTTTTTGAAAAATACATTTAATTAATCACTATTGGAGTCTGATATATAAAATAAGATTAAACTCTATTTCTACAATAAAACATCAAAAATAAAAATCCATTTTTACTTCTTTTTTCCAAACTTTGGAACATCATTCGCATGTGATATCTCTGTTCGTAATGGAATAGAGTTGTTTGAGGATGTGGTTGATAGGAGTTATGAGCAGTTCCATTATAATTTAACTCGTTTTTGGTATTTGATTTTTAAAAAAATGAATTATTTTCATAATAAAAAATAGGGAAAAAACTGTTGGAAAAATAGTTGATTTTCGTCAACTTTTGGGCTCAGTTTTGAGTAGGATCCGAAATTAATTGGGTCCGGTGGATGACATTTTTGGATTCTACGTTGCGAGTACTATAAAATCGACTACTCGAACACTCAAAACG